>BMAV01018940.1:0-12749 GCA_019973955.1 Trichonephila inaurata madagascariensis
TACAATTTTGAAAAAAAAAGATATTTTATAAAACTAATATGAATCTAATTGATATCAATAAATACAAACACATTCAAAACAACAAAGTGGGAAACTTAGTTTGAAGGATTCAATTGAAATTTAAATTAAACTTGAAAAATCATTTGTAATCAATCCGTATTCCGGATTCAGAAAAATAGGTTACTAACGTTGCTTTATGAAGTAACACAAAAAATAAAAAAAGAGGTATAAAAAAGGAAAAGAGAGAAGGGCTACAGAAAAGCTTTGTTTATAATAAATTTTGTTTTGAATTGTTCTCCACAAATTTTCTGGAGTATAAAGATTATCATATTTATACATATATTTTATCCCGCAGTCTACTGTGAAACATGTTACAGCGAAAAAGAAATTTGTTCTCATTTGCGAGAAAAACTTTGCGAAACAAGCATATTTATCCATTATTTTTGAAATTCGATATGGTAAAGAGCCTTTTCCCTTTATTTATATAACATTTAGACCTTTAAATGTCGAATCTCTGCGTATTCATATCAATTTGACCCGGAAATATGACAAGGCAGACTATCCAGCGTTAAAAATAAGTCCATCTTATCTCTGTAAAAGTGTTTTCATTGCGATGTAACGCTTGATGCAGAGAAAACAAATATTTTAAAAATATAATTTAATACTTCACTTGCGGAATTGGATACTTATATATATTAAGAAGTGCAAAACAATGCATAAATTTAATTTCCAAATTAAATGAATAGCAAAGAATGAATGTTTTACTGATGTTTCTGAAAAAGTTCGTTAAAAATAATGCATATCGTTTTTGCAGGTGCACGTCACTTTAGATTTACTCTTTTAAAATAAAAAGTAGTAATTTTTGTAGTATATTAGTAGTTGAACACTAAAGTAGTGTAGCACAATCTAGAAGTTTTAGTTAAGATTTAAAGTAATAGTATTAAAATAGAATAATAGTATTTTAGTAAATCCTGCTTTTCAGTTGCACCTTCTATAATATAAATTCTTACTTTTTTCACTTATATCGAAAACAACAATAATAGGGCAGAAATGGAAAATTAGGCCAAGCAAATGACTCCATCTAAAAAAAACCAAAAAACCCAATTATCATTCATAAAAATGAAATCCATCATATAAAACGGGCAAAAGGGACAAGGGTGAGGCATGCAGTTAAAGACAATTTCCATTGAAAGAAATAACTTTTTCTGGGTGTTTTCATGAGAGCGTTGTTTCAAGTTCGAAACATATTAATTCTTTTGGAACATATTAATTCTTTTCTCGAAACATATTAATTGATATGTATTCCTCATTTTCAATTTGCGGAACGCAGTATCTATAATTTCAGTTTAATTTATTTTCGAACCAGCATTTTCTTAATTAAAAACATTACAAAAATTAAAATAATACGTAATCGAATAAATTATTCAGACTAAATTGTAAACCTCTATTTTATGGATATTTTAAAGACTCGTTCTGTAGAATGGCTGATGCACGTTAAATCTGTTGAGGCTCAAAGTCCTCACGTAGGCATGATGTGCAAGTTTGGAGAGTCGCATACCAGTTCAGATGTTTTCCTCGTCACTTGACAAACGTTCAAAATTACGATGGACGTCACCAATAGACCAAGTGTAACTTCACAAAATGCAGCGTTAAGGTGACACAGTACGATTCAATTGACAAAAATTGGTCAAAAAATCAAATCTAATTTTTTTAGTCTAAATTACTTTTTATATATACTTTTTTACAAACTCACAAAATTTGAAAGCTCTAAGTTGAAAAAACGCCAAGTTATGATAACTTTTACGTTTGCTGTTTTTCACATTCCTATGGCAAATCAAAATTTTAAACTGATTTATCTCGGAACGATAAAATAACTAGTTTGTCTTAATTTAAAAAGTTAAGGCTTTTTTTTTCTATTGTGCTTAATACTTAGAATTTTTTTCACTTTTTGCTAATAATACATGGAACAAAAGTTGGTATGCATTTTTTAATCAAAGCAATACTTATTTTTTAAAAAATAATTGAAGTTAGAATTTACACATTTTTTAAGGAATTCTCAATAAGAATTCATAAAAAGTATTGTATGAATACAAATCATGTTATCACAAACCCATACCAACTTTTATTATATAGAGTTTAACGTACTTGTGTAAATCAAATTTCATATATGTACGTCAATGTTTGTAGGAAGAGTACCATTTTAAAACCACTTCATAAGTTTCAAGTTTTTCCCTTAAAAATTAAATGGTTAGCTTTTTATGAAATTTTGAGGATAAAATTTGTTTTATACATCCTGCATGCACAAAGGAGTCAATCACAAAAAATATTAAAATCATTAAATTAAAAAAAAATGTGTAAATCGTACCATAATAATAATAAAAATCAAATTCGAAATGAACTTTATAATTAACCATTGTCTCATTGTTCTATAATTCAAAATAATGAAAATTTACATATTTGAAACACCCATCACAAAGTGTTGGAACCCTAAAATAACTTTTATTGGTTTTAAAGTAACGAATAAGTCTCGAAATTATTTGAACATTTTAAATTCAAGTTTTTAAAAAGAAAAATCAATTTAACTTTGAAGAGAGAGGCAACTAAAAATAATGAAAATTAAAAACTTCGACAACTCTGACTGTGATTTTGTAAAGCGTGTTATTGGAGCTACCACCTTTAAAAAGTTGAATTAATTTAACCTGAAAACAATATTAATAATTTTTTAATTAAATTTAAAAAATGGGAAATTATAAATTTGCACTAAATTATTTTTTAATAATGACAATAATTATTAGATATGGCAGTATGTACTTGATCTTTGATAGTAAACATACCTGATTAGTTTGTAATTTATAAAGGAGGTGGTTAAAGATCGACCTTTTTTCACTCATCATAGTCATGAAAATTCAAAGCAATTATTGGAGCTATATTACTGCATTTATGTGAACTTTAGGTATTGATTTTTACTTTTATTCTAAAATAGTAATTAAAAAAACTAACAAGTCACATAAAAAAGTCCTCAAACCTGGCAAATTCATTGTGAGTTTTGTTATTTTAACCATATTTTTTCTAACATTCATTTAAAAAAGCAGCTATTAAGCGCTTTAAGCATCATTATATTTTTCGGTCTCTCAAATACTAAAATAATAAGGCTTTTAAACTGACATTCATTTTTTGGTGCATCGAGCGCGCTTATGTGATACGAAACAAAATAGCTTGTCCGCGAATCGGTCAGACTCATACGTCACGTGCGTGTTCAAACGTGTCTTTACCTCGCGCATGTCATATTGTAGTAAAAATATTTCTTTTGTATTGTGGCCATTATTTTACGTAGTATTGTATGCGTTTTGTGTATTTTATTAAAAAATAATGCAGTCACGAACACCTTAATCAATCAGGGCTGTACTCTCTTTACGTAAATCGAGAAGATTCTCCTCAGGTGTTCGACTCCAGTTGAGATCACGACACACAAGTTCAAAAGTATATAACATATTGTTACGAATTTTGTGTAAATAGTGTAAATAATTTGTATTTGAGAGTTTAATGCATTTATATTACTCTATGTTATGTTTATTTCATGTTAAAATTGTACCATTCACAAGCAATGCCGACCCTTACGTTATAATGGCGATCCAATGAGAACTTGGCGAAATCTTGGCGGTAGAGCCAAGTTGGCATATTTTGGCGACCAAGTTGGCGGCCAATTTGGCGATTTTGGCGTCATTGGGACCATGTTGGCGAGTTCGGAACCCTCGGAATCTTCTAGAAAGTAGTAGATCTTCCACTCAGTGTCACGTTCAATGACACGAGCTGTTATATTTCTGGAAGTTTCTGTCGCGCCTATAAAGGAGATGCTCGCCGGAACGGCGAGGAGTCTGGATTAAACCAGCGAGTAGTGAGGATTGTTTTGATTAACTCGGCTGTGCTTGTGAATACTCTTTACTTACGTGTATTTTTAAACACTGTTATTGTGTTTGATTGCTGTTGAAGGTGTGAAGACCTTTGGATATTTACTCTGTGAATATCGCTGCTGAATCCTGTATTTAAAGGATTGGATTTTTGATAATAAATTTGCATCGCTCTTAAAGAACTGTTTATTTTCTTTGTGATTGTTTTGCATAAAATCCCCGAACCCTCGGATCTACGTAACAATATGCATAAGAACAAGTATAGGTCATAATCCAAACACTGATTGGTATTGTTAGTGCAAAGTTGGTGTTAGAGTTGTTGGTTGCTGTGCACATGTTGCATCTGTACTTTGGTACTGGGGATACTGGTGCCATAATCACACTCAGGCAAAAACATTAAGTCTTGCATATGCTGATACACTTCAAGATGCTGCTATTGGATGGTCCAGTGACGATTCAGCCAGTGAAAGTGAGAAGAAAATATAAACGAAGACATTTGTTGCACATAGATTAACACTGTTTTTCCCCCTGTTTTATGTATTAAATAAAAGTTTTTTTTGTAAGAAACGTCACATTTTTATTTCGGCTGAGTATCACTGTTAAAAAGTACATAATATGAATTTGCCGATGGGTTTTAACTAAAATTTTAAGAAAGATAATTTTAGCATGTGATATTGAAATATTTTTTTAATTTTTTTCTTCCTTCTTTCAATAGCTATGAGGTAACGGTAACCTTGTCTTCAAGGTCATGGACTTGTGGTTGGCGTGTCTAGAGTTCGAGCCTATTATCTCTGAATCCCTCCATGTTGAGGGATTACTCCCGGTTAAATCTGTTGGGGGAAAACTTTTCCGGGTTTGGGGTGGGGGGTTTTTGGGGGAGGGGAGTAAACCCCAGATGTCATCTCGTCCCTTGCCCTGGTTAAAAATCGGGGGGTCAGCTTTTTTGGGGTGCGAAAAATTAAGGGCACACTCACCCTGATTTGGGTAAATGAAAGACAAATGGGAAATTAGTAATTAGATTTTTGTTTTAAACCTTTATTTTTAAGTTACCCAAACCCAACCGGGATTTTGAAAAACCCGTTTGGGGTAAAGGGGATAATATTTATATTTTAAAGTGTCATTAGTTTAAAAAATGTTTTTAAAAATTGTTTTAAAAAAAAGTATTACAAAAAAAATTATTTTAAAATTTAATTTTGAACAAAAATAAAACATAGAATAACCCATTTTAAAAAAATTCTCCTTTTGTGAAAAATCTTCTATTATAAAAATTTTTGTTTATATAGCGCAGACCAAAGTACAAAAGGCCAATAAATTTTTTTGAAATATATAAAACTTAGAAGGGGGTTTTTATCCATTTTTTACGACAACAGGGGAAAAATTTTTTAAAAAAAGCCGATAATTATTTCAATTGGCTTAACTCTGAAAATAAGGGGAAATTTTTAAAAGGCATCATATTTTGGGGCCCCCTATACAGAGCTCCCCGGGCTATATAAGGTAACATGTTAAAAATAATAGAAGCTTTTTTAAAAAAGGCCCCGTTAAAAAAAAGGGTTTTTTCCCAAAGGTTTTTTTTGGAAATATTGTATTTAAATCATTTTTTTGTAAAAATTTGCCCTTTAAAAACAATTTTATACATTTATTCTAATCAAAAAGTAACACTAAAATATTTTTAAAATTACCCCTTTATCGTTTTTTAAATTTCCCCGGTTTCCCAACACAACCCGAATACCTTAAACATTCAAAAATTTTTTTAAACAAAATTACCCGACATTTTAAATTTCCCTTTTTAAAACCCAGAAAATTTTAATAACTCTACGTTGTGCTTGAATTATCAGAAAATCAATTATAAATAGGAACATTTGAAATGGACACTAGTAAAACTTCTTGTTGTATTGTCTTACCTTATTAAAACTGACATTATATATTTTTTTTGTAAATTTTAAATATTTTGATACTAAAATAGAGCCTTCATGCCCTTTTCCAAACCCAAATTTCCCAGTTTTAAATAAAGGGAAACCCCAAACCATATTCATTGCCAGGGTTTTTAACACCCCCGGGGTTTTTAACCAACTAGGTAATCGGTTATTTTACCATTATCTTGGGTTTTTTTTTATGAAAAAAACCCCAGGGAAATTCCCCCCTATTTTTTTAAAACTATCTAATAAAAATTTCATAAAATTTTTTAAAAAATATCAGGAACAAAAAAAAACTTTTTTTTAATTAAAATTTAAAAAAATTTGAACCCTTTAGAGACATATAGTTTTCGCAGAGTATTCGAAAAAGTTCAGGGCATAGTTGGCGTGTATCAAGGTCCAATTTAGTGTCTGCTCGGTGGCATAGAGGAAGCGTACCCCCCCCCCGTAAGCCCAAAGGTTGGGTTGTTTCCACCTGGGGTTTCGGGATGCAAAAATTTAGGCACGCATGTCAAAAGGATCGGGTTCAGTAAATTTTTAAACGTCAAAATTTTTGTGGCGGAGCCCCCGGCAATGGTCCCAATCAATGAAATGGCTTCCACTTGGGGAAACTTGCTGTGTTCGGAAAAATGGGCGCCCCCAAAAGGCACCTGTTTCAAAAAAAAAGACCAATTTAAGTATTAAATCGATAGCACCCATCAAGAGTTTTGCAAAAAAATGTTCTAGGAATAGGTTAAATACTAATTAAAGAAAGTTTTTCCTCAGTAGTATGTAAAAATGTGTTTTAAAAAATTTTTTAATATCAATGTTTTACGTAACATAATGGCCTTTAAACTTTGATTAAAATGCTTTAACAAGGATTGAATTTTGGTGCTATCTTTTACCATTTCTTTATTTAATTAAATGAAATATAATATAATAATGAACCAATATAATGTTCTAGATAATTCAAATTCAACATTTTAAGCATTTGATAAGACACTTTATTTAATGAATTTATTTTTCATTTTTTTTTTTTAATTAGTATTTTAGGTTCTTTATTT
The DNA here is from genome assembly GCA_019973955.1 of Trichonephila inaurata madagascariensis. Lineage (NCBI taxonomy): Eukaryota > Metazoa > Arthropoda > Arachnida > Araneae > Nephilidae > Trichonephila > Trichonephila inaurata. The sequence goes on from BMAV01018940.1 coordinate 6,865, forward strand.
TTTTAAATATATTTGTGCAAGATTGCACATTTTTGTGAATAATTTGGTCGCGATTGATCAAATGAAAACATTTTTATACAATGTTTGATATATTATAATAGTTCACTTCTTTTATGCTCAATAGCTTAAAGTTGAAGGAATTAAAGCATGAATTTACGTAATAAGATCCAGTAATTCCTAATTACATGTTTATATAGTGTTTAGAAACAAATTTCTACCATTCACTGCGGGGGAAATTTGGATTTAAAAAGGGGGATGGTGTTAAAATTAGGGGTTACCAGCGTCGGGGGATCCCGGGGAAAAGGGATCCCCCAATTTTTGGGAATGCATAAAAAAATTTTTTTTAAACTAAAAAAAATTTTTTAACTGGGGATCAAAATCATAATAATGTAAGGAAAATAAAAAAACAAAAATTTTATACTTATTTATATATTGAACTAAAAATACAAATGACGTGTGTGTGAGAGTTAAGTATTCAAACTTAAAGTATGATTTAAGAAAACATACGCATTCTATGTTTTTTAATCACTCAGCTTAATTCTTAGCTTTATTATTAACAACCTGTCTGCAAAAAATTTTCTCTCAGCTTCAGCTGATGTTGGAGGAATTTCTTTCAAAGCTTTGCCAGGTTTATGCCATTAATTTAAAACCCTTTTTCTCTTTGGGTTTTTCTATCTTGTAAAAGCAAGACTTTTCGGGTTTTGGAAAAATTTTTTTTCCCTTTAAAAGGGGTTTTCCTTTTTAAACTAATTCCTTGTCCAACGTTAAAGAGTTATATTCCTTAAGTTCCATGCTCTCTTTTGAGTTCGAAGAATTGGAATGAGATTCGTCTTTTCTCCCCAAAAGGGGGTTTGCCCTTTTATTTTTGCTTCTCCCGATAAAACATTTTTTTTTTTTGAAACCCTTTTTTAAATATTAGCAGTAATTCAAAATCTTCATTCTTTCTCCCAAAATTTAAGTACTGCATTAATCCAACAAAACTAATTTGCATCTCTCACGAATTCTTTGAATTGTAACACTCCACATTTTTTGCAAATTATGAGTTTTATTCGTTCAACTTTCCGGTAAGGAAAGTAAATATTTCTTCAATAGTTGAAAAAGTCGCATTTTATTCGTGGTTTTTTAAGCCAATTTTTTCTGGATTCAAAACCAAACAAATTGTAATCCAAAAATTTCAAAAATTCTACAAAAATCTTACCTTATTGTTCTTTAATGTCAATTAATACTTTTAAAACTAAAGATTTTATCTCATAAAATTTTTCAACTTTTTATTTCGGCCCGGGTTTTCCCCGGGAATTCCAAAAAAATATTACGGGGCCCTGAAAAACAACCGGTTTAAAAACCCTTTCCCCTTTAAAGGGAACATAAAGACAAAATTTCATCAAACAAATTAATTTTAAAATTTCTCGTAAAATACCTTTGATTAACTTTTCAAGTAGAACGTCTTCGCAAATTTTACGACAAATATGCTTTTTTTACATTGATTTTAAATACGAGAGAATACCTCTATTCATACTTCCTCTTTGCGATAAAAAAAATTTGGCAAGCATTCTGCTTAATTTTTAAAATATATGACACATGCCTATCCTTCCGAATGATTTTCTCACCCCTTGGTGTTCTTCATAATTACATATTTGATTTATATCATACTCAGTCCTTACCTTTTTTTACATAAATGAGAAAAAATTACCAAATTTTTCGAATTTTAATTTCAAAATTTCTAAAGGGGGGAAAATTATTCTTTTTTTGAATATCAGAGGGGGGGGGAAAACAGGCATTTTTGGGGAAAAAGAGAAAGGTCTTAAAAAAATTGGGAAAATGTTGATGGGAAAACTAAGAATCTGAGGGGGTAATTTGTATGTACTTTTTCAAAAAAAAAATTTTTAAAATTATGAAAGTTTATTTTATTTTAGTAAAGACTCACCCACAAAGTGACAGAAAACAGAATGAGTTCAAAGCAAGTTGAACATTGTAAACTTTTTTCTTGAAAGTAAAACGATTAAAAAAAAGAGATGAATTTGAATAATTTTTAAAAGGGGGGTTTTGGGTTTTGTTAAATTTTGGAAATTTGGTTTCCTAAAAAACAAAATTGATCAGTATCGATCCTACACAAATCAGTAATAATCAAATATTTTTTCTTGCAAATAATATTAAAGCTTTATTTTAGCTACAATTATGTATATTTGTTTTTTTAATTCTTTTCATCCATTATTGTAATAAAATAATTTTTATCTCCAAAAATGAAAAAAAAGAATTAAATTTCCTCAAAATTATGGGGTCATCCGGAAAAAAATTAAACCCACCCAGCTAAAAAAAGGTTTAAAAAACAGGGAGAAAACCACATTATGCCATTTTAATCAGATATGTCATTTTAAAACTATAGCCAAAATATCATTATCATTTTTTCTTAATTTAGGGGGGAAAGTGTACATTTTTACTTCAACATCCTGTTGAAAACTTTTTTTGTTGGCACTATACTTAATTATAAATTTGAACTGCATTTCACTTCGCATTTTAAAAACCCAGACGGATTTACAAGTAACTTTAAATTTGTTATTTCAACTTATATAATAGTATCTTCAGTTTATTAGTATGGAATTAATGTACATTATATACTTTTAGTATTTTTTATTATATATATTTTTTATAACTAGTTAGTTTTATTAAAACTTACATAATAGGCTATTAAGGGCAAACCTTGTAATTTTAAACCTGTATTATATAACAGAACAGCATTTGAATTGCTGTCTTAATTTTTAACTCATCATGCAAAATTTTTAAACAGAGCTATTTCACTATTTATTCTACAGAAACAAAATTCTTTGCAATAATCAGATATCTGAAACTGGACTGTATTTTCATCTTCATCGGGATCATCAAATGGATTATTGCAATACTTAATTTATATACAATATAATTAAATTGGTTTTTCTTTAACTTCGAGGAATTATATTTAGCATACGAACTTACGAAAAGAACAATTTAACACACAATGCGCAAATATTTTTCTAGATGTATAATGAAGATTTTATTTGAATGAGTATCCCCCTTTAAAAATTCCAGAGAAAAGTCTCAAGTTTGTTATGCCCCTAAATTTGAATTAAACTATTTAATAATGATGCAGAGTTATAAATATTTCAGAATTATTTTTAAACTGCTTATAAAAATTATTACTGAAAATAGTTAAGTCACAGACATCTGAGAGTCATTCGTACATCACTTTCAAAAAGATTATTGAAATTAAAAACTAATTTAAATCAAATAAATATTTTTAAGCTTAAGGTATCCGACTACGTTCGGAACTGTGATTTAAAAAAAAACGCATAAATGGATACTTTTCATGATATTTAGTGTCACTTAGATTAGAATACATGTATAAAATTGTTTTAAGCATATTTTGATAAAAAATTATTTAAATACAATATTTTGGCAAAAAATTAACTTAGAATAATCTTTTTTTCAAAAGTGCTCTCCTTTTTTAAAAAATGCTTCTAAAATAATAATTTTCCTTATAAAAAAGTAAAGATTTCCCCAAAAAGGTCTGCCATTTTTTTCCTTTTTTGGAAAAATAATTATCGGCTTTTTTTTTTAAATTCCCCCCCTCTGTTGTCGTAAAATATGGATAAACCCATTTTTAAGTTATATTTTTAAAAAAATTTAGTTGAGCCTCTTAGAGAGGTCTGACTATAACAGGCAAAATATTATAAAGGCTTTTTTCACAAAAGGAGAATATTTTGAAAATGGTATTCTTTTCTTTTTGTAAAAATATTGTACTTAAAAAATTTTTTATTGCAATAATATTCTTAAAACAATTTTATATACATTTTCTAATCTAATTGACACTAAATATCATAAATATTATCCATTTATACCCTTTTGCAAAATCATGGTAACGAACGTAGTCGAATCATGGTAACGTACCTTAATTTGGTCCCTAAAAGTGCAACTTAAAAATATATTTGATTTATTTTGAAACAAAAGGTATAAAAAGATCAATAGAAAAGAAGATTTATGTCCAAATAAGTTTTAATTGTTGTTTATTGAAAACTAATACGGTTTGTTTATTATTAATTTTAGACGCAAATTGGAAATTATCAAAAGTAAATTTCATTTGTTATTAAAATATTTATTACATACAATTATATTCACTGGACAACAAAAAGTTTGGCTTTTCAGGCTAGTTAAACTCTCATAAAATATTTTACGAATGAGAAAATTTATTTTATTATATTTTTGTATATGTATTTTTAAAATTTATGACCAAAACAACATGCTTCTTTATTTATCCTTCTTAATGGAAAAGATGTCCTTCCCTACCCTTCACATTAAAGTGGACAGTTCCTCAGGAGAACATTTTTAATCAAGAGCACAAACACCTCTCCAACCCCCTTCCGTTTCTCAGTCCCCGAGCAAACTCCCCCTCCCCGTTGCTCAGAAACAAGACAGCTCGTAACACTTGCTAATAAAGATACTTTGAGAGACCAAACTGTTAAAAAAGAGAAAAATAAAAATTTTTCCATTTGAAGGTTTTTTTGCAGTGATACCCAACCTTACGCCTAGTATCCCCCATTTATTTTATTTCTTTTCTTTTGAAAAAGGCGACTCTTATTTGTTCTTGCGTAAAGTTTATTAAAATTGGTATTTTTAATAAAAGAATACCAAGTTTATTGAAAGTGGTTGGTGCGATAAAAGTGTTTCTAGTTTTGAGATGCTTTAGGAAGATTCGTGACTTTAATGGGTTGCTTTCTGTATTTGCGTGTTAGTTGAAAGCGTTTTCTTATAAACTGCGAGAAGGGAGAGTTTGAGTTTTGATAGTTGTCATAAAACTTGATTGTTTTTTATGGTTTTGAGTCTTGGTTTTCTTAGAGTCACATTAATTTTTAAACTAGAGATGAAAAGCTTCCCTCATACTATGCCTATATTACTTCAAAAAACTTAGAAATTGTTAAAATATACCATTGTTCAGTTATTTTTATTCACATATAAAACGTAAGAAAAACCAAACAATTCATAATATCGATTTAAGTTTTAACTGCATTCAGAAAATTGTAGTGCAGTGTTATTGATAATTTAATAAACACTACAGCTTTGAATTTATAAAAATTTAAATATATATATTCAATGAAAAAATTCAAGTTATGAAAAATTTAAGATTTTAAGAAAATCTATGTGAACGAACTTCAAATGCAGATTTGATAAATATATTGATGTTTATAATTTTTCAAAAACGATATTAATTTAATCAGAATATATGAAACCTTATGTTTTATCAAATATATAAGATACTATGTTTATTTCAAATACATGAATTAATCTGTTTTTAATGAAATATTAATTTTTTCTTTACAAATAAATGCGTTGAATCCATTGATAACATAGTTTTGTGGATTACAGAACGATCAGTAAAATGACATAACTAAAATCATTAAAACATTTTACGTTATATGTTATTTTTTAAATGAATTAATTAGCCAAATTCTTCAAGCTTCACATGATGTAACAGTATTTTCTATAATTTAAATCAAAAATTTAAATACATTTAAAATACAAATATAAAAGGGAAAAAAAAAGGGAATACAAATATAAAATAAAAAGAGGAGGTACCTATAAAATTTTTAAAATTTATTCACACACACACACAGTAAACAAAATTTCTTAAAGCATTAAGGCTTTCAGAAAAATTAACCAACAAAGACAAAATAGATGGCCAGGAATATACATAAGCATTTCAACTCATTTTTTAAAATTCTCTCGTTTACAAAAAATACAGGTTACAATATAACAAGATATGTTCCACAACTTCAACATTTGACCAAAAGAACAAATATCCATATCAATTAAAATAACCATAGACAAATGGCTCCCAAAAATTTTCCCCAGAAAAA
>BMAV01018941.1:0-18521 GCA_019973955.1 Trichonephila inaurata madagascariensis
GAAAGGGAAAACCAAAATTTTAGAATCACATTCTTCTTTTTCTAATAGTCTATTACTAAACTGGTTCATTCAGAAATTAAAAAAGGAGAAAAGGGAAGACTTTGGTTAAAAGGGGGTAGTTTTTCTTTCTTTTTTCTTTTCATAATCCGAAAAAAAATGGATATTGTTAAGTTTAAGTGAAATGTGGGGGAGATTTAGGATAAAAAATATGTAATCCCTGTTTTTTTTTTTTTTGGAGGCAATGAATGATAATATGTGTTTGGGGTATGCCGTGTTTTGCTTTTAATGAATTATTGTCTACTTTTGAAAAAAAGTACATTTTAAATGAAAAACCTAACTGCATAATTATAATATACTTAACAATTAATAATAATGTATACAAGTTTCTATTTGTAGAAAAATATTGGAAGAAGACATAGAGAAATGTCAATATGCTATGTTAGAATTGTTAACACACTTATTCAAAGTGTAAGTTTTAAAATATCGATTTGATAAAAAAAGTTTTATATTTGGAATATTTTTTACTGAAACATGGTATGATAAAATTAAAAATTTGATTAATGTAATATTTTCAGAATAAATCTAACTATTTAAAGATATTGTGTTGTGAATATATTGTAAATTGAAAATAATTTTATGATAAATATGCAAAATATATAAGCATATGGTATTTTAAAACAAATTAGCATAGTTGTGACTATTCAATCAAAAGTGAACTTTAAAAAAATTTCAATATTATTATATTTTCGATTAAAGTAATTCTTTTTTTTTTTAAAGATTTCCATTGACAACAGTAATTACTCTATAACAGTAGTCTTCAAACTATTTCGACTTGAGGAACCCTTAGAACTATAAAGTGTTTTCGGGGAACCACTCTTTATGAATCTCTCTCTTTTATAAGAATACATCTTAAAATATATAATATTTAAAGATGTTTTATCTTTAAGTAAAGATAAGTAAAGTATTATATATATTTGTTATTAATTTTTTATATAATTTTTTAATATAATTAACTCATTAATTATAATAATTTATACTCCATTTGTCTCCAACATTATAATTAGAAACTGAGATATGGGCTTGCATTTTTGTACTCAAATTGTCAAAGTCTAGATCTATTGAAATCTTTTGCATTTTTTTTTGTAAAATTTTTTGTTTTTGTAGCCACTCACATTGAGAAACATTTTCCCCTTAAGTACATGTATTTAACATGTATTCTGAATGTATTAAAATATTTACAACTGTGTAAACCCCTATATTTTGCTAAAATTTAACAAACTTTAAAAGCTGTTCCCCAAATTTAGATTTTAACGTTGAATTTGTTGTTATGTTGATAAGTTGTCCCCTTTCCTTCTTAAAAGTTATTTTTTACCACAAATGGAAAAAAGGTGCTTTTCTTAAAAAACTTTTATTTTTGCAAAACATTGTAAGTATAAAATTATTTTGTGGCGGTCTAAAAAAAGGAAAATTTTATATTAGGCAAAAACATAAAAGAAAATCTTTGTTTTTTTTTATTATATATTACTAAAAGTTAAAAGGTTAAAAAAAAAGTAAAAATAAATAAAGTTTTCGATTTAATGATGAAATGGGGTTTTAAAAAAAATTTCGGGGAAGAATCGTTTCTTACAAATACAAAATTATTTTTTCAATTTTTCTTTTGGGGGAAACCCTTTTAAAACCACTTTTTTAAATATTTATCACTAGGTAAAAACCTGGGTTTTTCAATTTTTAAAACCTCCTTTTGCCTTCCACAATTAAAAATGTTTTAGTGGGTTTGGTTTTTTGTCATGCTTGGGGATCCATTCGTTGATTTAAGTCCCAATTTTCTTTATTCGGGAAAATTTCCCTCAAATTTTGGGAAAGTTTTTGGAAAGTGGCTCATATTGTTATCTTGGAAAATTTTATTGTTTGGGTACGGAAGTATCTGAATGGCTTAAAGTTCCATGTTGGACAAAAATTCCCCGTCAAATTGGTTCGTTTTATCAGAGATTCTGTCGGAATCAAAACACACATTATAATGGAGTCACACTAACTTGTGGGGGTTTTTTGAAATTTGGTTAGGGTCTGCCCCTAGTGATATTTACCATAAATTCTTGCCCTGGGATTGTGACGTTTTTGACCCAAAAAAAGGTTTGCCAATAACCAGGCACAACCGATATAAATCGCCCTATTTAACAATTCATCGGAAAGAAAATATTCTTTATATCGGGGGTTGAAAAAAATTTTTTTTTTTTTTTTTTCTCTTACCTTTTGGAAATTCATAAGGGGTCTCAGGTGTTAAATTTCTCTAGGGTCTGAAAATATAAACAATTTTCAAACGGAAATTCTTTTAAATTTAAAAAAAATGAATCTTTTTAAAATTTTTTAAAAGGGAAAGGGGCTTAAAAAAAGTTAAAAAAGTTTAGAATATAATCATAATTTAAAACTATAAGCATATGAAAATAAAAAACTTTTTAAAGAAATATTTATTAATTTTGAGCATGCTTTTTTAAAATAGTAGCTTTAAGTACTATAAGTTGATTTTAAAAGGGGAAAATTATTCAATTTCACTGTAGCTATTTTTATATAAATAGAATAATAACTTGCATATTTTAATAAATAAAAAAAAAATACATTGGTATTAAAATATTTAAAAAATTGCAGGATTTTACAAATATTTTGAAATACAAAAGATATATAATACTAAAATTAGCTAGGGCTTAAAATTATGATGCATTTTATAATTATATAATTTTTATACATCAGAGTTACTATTTTAAAATAGCGTGTGAAACAAAAAATATTAATATCTATTATAGAATTTTCATACGCTTATGTGTGGTTTTAAAATTATTATTATATTTTAAACATTTTATACTTTTCTGAAACCCCATTCTTTTATAAATAATTTTAAAGACTCAATATTTAATTTAAATTTAAAAGAATTATATCTGTTTTTGAAAATTGTTTATATTTTCAGACCTCTAGAGAAATTTAACATCCCTGAGACCCCGCAACTACACAAGAATATCCAAAATTAGAAATTACACACTTTATTCTGCAGCTAAAAATATTGTTAGCGAATTATTATGCACCACAGTTAATTGAAAATTTTAAAATATTGACGGCCGCGGTAGCCGAGTGGTATAGGTATCGGATCGTGGCTTGCCTTGTCGCGAGTTCGAGCCCAGTACCACTAAAGACCCGCCGCGTAGGGCAGCAATGCACGTTAAATCTGTCGAGAGCTGAAACGTCCTCCTGTTATTGTGGTGTGGTAGTTAGGAGAGGGGAGTTCCAGCTCAGTGTCGTCCACGTCACTTGACCATGGTTCAAAATTATGTGGTCCGTCGCCAAAAGCCCTCGTGTAGCTGAACAGTGCGACGTTAATATTCAATCAATCATTAAAATATTGACTAATAGATGTTAGAAAATTCTTTTTGATTCCTGACTCGGAAGAATTCTTTTTCGACTTTATGCTGAGAAAGAAAATTATGCGTTCTTTACATCCTGCTGCATTAGGTATGTTTTAAGACAGTTTAAAAATATTGTAAAGTATAAGAAAATATAACACAGTTTTGATAGGAGTTTCATTATCAATTTCAGCATAAAAATCTCTACGCATTTGCTTTCGACGATCTGAAATGCTTAAGTTTTCAAAAACAAAATTTCTACGTATCATAAGCCTCACTTCTCTCAGGAAAGAGAGAAAATGGCAAAATCTTTTAAAATATCCACTACGTTGTGGAGTTAGATGAGTTAAAGGAATTTCTTGTCCTATTCAAAATTCACACAGTAGGTTAACTCGCGACTCATCTACTCCCGTAAAATCTAATAATGGGCTGCACTCTTCGCTGTCGAAATTCGCTACTTGTAAGAAAAATCTTTTTCTATTCCGGTTAAAAAAGATGTCATTTGTAGTCTTTTTTTTCTAATCCAAAGTAATAAAAAATAATTCGTTTGTTGAAATAATTTTATTAATAGGGGTTTATTATTCGTTAAATGGGGTTTTGCCTGCATCTTAATCGGAAAAAATTGTTGAATCGCGAATTGTTAAATAATGGTTCGTTAATTCGGAGTCCGACTGTATTCACTTAGCGGGAAGCTGACTTTGTCAGTAAACACTTGAGTCATTTTTTATTGTCATACCCCATCAACTCTAAATTTCCTCCCGTCTTAAAAGACATGTTTGTCATTTTATATTGATTTTGACATTTGTGCATTGTTATTTTTCATTCCATGCACCAAACTCGCGATTCCCAGGGTCCCAAACACGTTTTTTTCGATTGATTGTAATCTTTTACATGAAAAATTTATGGTATTTGTTATTAAAATTAATTTTGTGCTATTTTTTTATTCATTTTAATTTTCCGGTTTTTCTTCCCAAAAAATCAGGATACTGGTGGAGGTTTAAATTAAGGGGTTTGATCGCTGCATTTTTTGGGGATAATTTTTTTAAGTTACACTGCGGGACCTTGCAACCCAAGAAAAACAGAAGCTCAAAAAATTTATTTTGTAGATAACATTTGACCAAGTATCAAATGATTAAAATAGACTTCTTTGAATGTTTCCCCCCAAGAATCAGTACCCAGTACCCCATTGTTGGAATACCGCTACACCCTCCGTTTAAAAGACTTAGAAATTTTTTTTTGGGGAAAAACCAAAACAGCCCCCACGTTGCCAAAGTTGATCTGGGTGGCATAGGGGGTTAATCGGGGGAAAAAACCCATGGACCCATGTTTCCATCGGCAAAAATCCGGTGAGAACCAGCGGGGGAACAATTAATCCGGGGGTTACGAAAGAACCTTTGGTGCGTCCCCCTGTGGTCGCATTATTTTTAAAAAAGCTGTAGCTAAGCCCCGAAGGTAGGGAAGGAAACGGCCCCCACCCCGGAAGGCGCTGGCTGTTTTAAAGTACCGGGAATGCGTACTAGAGAAAGTGTGGGGTGATATCAATACTCCCCCATACCATAATACCCAGTGCAGGAAGTGTGGCGGTGCAAAACGCGGCTGTTCGGCACCCCTCTCTCCCACGGTCTCCAGACCCCGAATCCGCCCAAATCGTGATGTTGCAGCCCGGATGCGTGACTCGTCAGAAAAGACAACTTTTATTCCATTCTGCCGCCCACATCCTTTTTTTCATCGCACCTTGGCGGCGGAGACGCCCGGTGGTTCTGCGTAAAAAGGTAGACCAAGCAATGGACATCTTGGGGGACAACCACTCTCCCTTTTTAAAACGGCGTCGGGTACGCACAGACACTGAATGATGCGTTACAGCCCAAAGTGCTGTGCTATAGTTCGTGATGTGACGGGAGCGATCCGTCACTGCCACCCCACTTTGCCTGTCCTCACGTGAAGTGTTTGCCCCGGGGGTGGATGGATCGCCCCGTCTGTCCGTCCTCCCTCCTGCATCCAACGGTCACATTTTCCTCATTACGGTTTTTTGGGGATTAAACCCGACTAAAAAATTTCCCCGGGAAAAATAATCCCCCGATCCCCGGGTGGCCACTACCCTTTCCCTCTGTCGAACTCGGATACTTGATCAAAAGCTGATCCTTTTTTTCTACGAGACATAACTGATCTTTTTTTAAAAAACCCAAAGAAAACACAATTGCCGAACTTAAAATCTTAAATCTCCAAACCCCCAAAATAGCGCTTAGAAGTGGCGCCACAGGCGGGGGTGATGTGTGTCTACCCTGAAATTCTAATCATCTGCATATCTCCCCCTCCACTAATGCATGTTGTAAATTTCATTTTTTTTTTAAAATCTTCCTTCGGGGGTTTTGCATTTACGGTGGCCACAGCGGTGTATATATTTTTGTCTCTGCAGATCAAGGTATGTTAATTCCCCAAAAATTTTCCCAAAAGGGAATAAATACTCCATGTACTAGCACTCTGTATTCACTGTTTCTGAATTCTCATTGTGTTTCCATAATCAAGTCAGAAAACTTTTCACATGAAAAAAGACTTCATAATACACAAATTCGCCTTTAAAACTTTTTACCTGTTGCTACTATAACCCTAGATCGGGGGGTGGCGAACCTTTTTGGATCAACGTGCCATTTTTCTTTAAGGGGTTTTTAAGGAGGTATGACTTTGCCATCAAATAACTGACTTGTGATTATTAAAAAATTTTAAAAATTGAACAATAACAACTCAAAACTCATTAATTAAAAAGGAAAAAAATACATTTTCCCCAGTATAGTAATAAATGTTTTTATTTATACGTGTATTTCACTTTAAAAAAGTAACATTAGAGTGGGACTTCGGCTGTAGCAGAAAAAAGATGACAAATCTTGTATTATGTTTTGAATTTCCCGGAATCCAAGCTGAATTGGAGTCATTTTCCCAAAAACCGGTTTCTAAGTGAATTTTTAAAGGTTATTCATCTCTGAAAATAATGACTCGCAGACATAGGTAGATAAAAATATGGTTAAAATAGTAAAATGGTTTTTAAAAAGGCAAAATGTATCTGGAATCAATTTCCCATGTTTCCAAAATTTTAGTCCCTAGCATTTTTACTTAAATTTCTTGTTAATCTTTCTTTTTTATAAATTTCCCCCTTTTTCAAAAAATTTTTTTGAATCCATTTTGGGAATTAGACGGGGAAATCAATCAGTTGTATTTCGGGGGAATTTTTTTCAATTTACAACCAATGGAATTGGGACAAATTCAGTTTATTGAATGAAGTCCATAAAGGTGCATAAAACATGAGCGTTTCCGTTAATTCCTGGGGCAGAAAATCTCCCCGGAAAACTGCGACCAATCTCACCCCACTTTTTTTCTCGTAATACCCATATTGAACTTTGTTTTTTTTGAATTAAAATGTACACCTTTTTTGATCGGTGGCGTGCCAAAAATATTGTGTCCCCGTGCCACCCAAGCGGGTCGTCTCTTTTTCGCCATCTCTGATCAAATTGGGTTCTAAACGTGGGCGATAACCCCCTTTTGAGCGTTTGGGGGCTTTCAGGGGACAGAAAAGCCCCAGAAAAAATTAGGGTTCGTTAAAGATGGCATGGGGGGGGCCAAAATTTTAGACCTACGTTAAATTGAATGATATAGTATATTTTTAATTTCTTATGTACATCCCCGGGCTTTATCTATGAGCAGTAGGAAAAATGCTTCGTCCACTGCATTTCATTACGTATTTATCCGGAAATAGAATAAAAAAATGTTAACCAGGAATTAACGTATGATTCTTTTAAAAAACTCAAACTGTCAATTTTTTTTTTTTTTTTTTGAAAGCAATAGTTTGTTGTGAATTATTTCCTTTTCATCAAAACCTTTTTTTTAAAAACGTCTTTTTTAACTTTTTAGCTAAAAAATTTTTTTTCCACTCTTTTTTTAAATAAAGAAAGAAATTCTACTGCGTTTTCAATCCCAACAGTATCTTTTCAAAAAATAAAATATGAATATTACACACACACACACACACACATTAAAACACACACACACACACACACACACACACACACACATATATATATATATATATATATATATATATATATATATTGAAAAAATGTTTGTGGCGATAGAACTATTTTAGATTTGCAAATAAAAATAAACTGGGGGCTTTAGAAAAAAAATTAAAAAATTAAAAAAAAATGCTCTATTAGTAAAACAGAACATTATTTTTAAAATTCTTTTTTTTTTTTACCAGTTTTTGTACGCTCTTATTTCTCTTGAGTGGGGGGGGGTAGAGAAATATTCACTAGAAAAGGGGGCCCCTGGTTCAAAAAAATTGGGAACCTATAATCTAGATCAAGAGGGGTACTGAACCTTTTTTTTTTGCCGGGCCCCCTACATATGATGGCTATTTCACGCATGCAGCAACATGAAAATTAATGGGGGATGCATTCTTTTTTTTTTTGTCACTGAATTTTTATAAATTGGAAACATTTAAATCCTCCTTCACAAGTTCTGCATCCGGGAAACGGTTTTTATATGATTACCAATAATAAAACAAATTTCATAGGGGGCCTTTGTTACCGCTGTGACTTGGGACTGACAAAAATTTCTTTTGCTACTGTAAAGATTATTCAAGATTTTCATCTTGAAAAAATTTCGAGGAAAAATTTTTGTGGGCGTTCCCGTTTATTGGTATTTTTAAATTCACTTTCGTGACAAAAGCAAAAAGTACTGATCCATGCTTGTTTTTTTACTACCAAAAAAGTCAAAATTCCCGATCGTTTGGAAAAAACCCATTTTCTTCGAATATTTTTTTTTCTTGCAAGATATAAAAAAAAAATTAAAAAATTTGTTCCCCCCATAAAAAAGGGGGGAATTCCCCTATTTTTTTATCCCCCAAAAGGGAAAAAAAAATCAATTCCCCCCATTTCGGCATTGACCAAAAAAACAAAAAATTTATATTTTGATTTCTTAACAAAAAAATTTCCCATCAATTTTTTTTTTTTAAATAAATAATTTCTCAGAGCAATGGGCCATGACTGGGACATGTGGCCAGGGTGAGGTTGAGTATCGCGGATCTGGGGTATTTTTTCATGTCGTTATCCATTGAGTTTTAGCAAAGTGTATAATAAAAAAAAAAAATTTGTGGGGACGTTAAAATTAAAAAAAAATTAGTAAATTTGGGGGTTTAGTTCAAAATTTAAGTCTCATTTTTTGTAACAATTATTTATTTATTTAAGTTACACAAAGAGACAACACATATCGTTAACAAAAAGAAATTGGGAAAAAATGGACGAATTTTTTATAGCGATCCCCCATTCTTTCATCACCCGGCCCTTTTTTGAAGAAGTGTGGTCGCTGGGTTTTCTTCCGCTTTGGGGCAGTGGTTTTCAGGGTTTGGGGCAAGAGCGGTTTTCAAGGGGGAAATTTTTTTAGTTTATTAATTTATATTGGGGATTAAAGTAAAAACCCCTGTTATTTTTTTTTTTTAAAAAACTTGCCTAAAAATTTAATTTTTTTATATACAAAAAGGGAAAATGATTCGGGAAATCCTTTCAACTTTCCGGGGAGAAAAATATTCTAAAATTTTTTTCATATTACAACTTTTCTGGGTTTAAAAGCAAAGTAAAAGGGAAAAACCCCAAAAAAAGCTCAATTTATTGATAATTTAAAAAAAGCTGATAATCTAAGATATAGAAAATTAAAATGCATTTTAAAAAAACAGACGGGCAAATTTTTTAAAAAAAAAATACTTAACAAAAGGGGACATTGTAAAATTTTGATTGAAAATTCACAAGTTCCTTTTAACGTGGGTTTTCTTTTTTTGTAACATTATACATAAGACGGCTCAGAAACAGTTATCTTATTTAAAGGGTTTAAAAATGTGTCAAATGATTATTCTAACAATCTTCTCTGAAAAATGCCTGAAATTTTTTAAAAACTACAAAAGGGAAAAAAATTGGACAAAAGAAATATACTGCTTAATTATGGCAGGGAAAGATTGTTGTGTGTGCTAAATTTTGGACTTTCTGATCTGTGCATTATTAGAAAGTGGAACTAGTATTACCCTCAGAAATTCTTCATTGAATTCTTGTTCCCAATTCTAATGAACGTCTCGTCTTGATTTTTGCATACCGAAAGATGGGAAAAAAATATAGGGTAGTAGTCATTAACCGACATGCGTAAACTTACGATATATTTTATATTTAATGTGGTTACAAGCTCTGAGCCACATATTTAAATATTAACTTTTCTTTGAAGAAAAAATTGCAATAGGGATAATGTGTGCATAAAGAAAATATCATTTGTCGGGGATATTGATGAATTTTATTCACACGATTTTCTTTTGATATAATGGTTTATAAAAATTTGCTTGTTTGTAAATAAATGTAAGCAAAATTAGTAATTATTGTCAATATTCACTATATTAAAAACACAGATATATATATAAAAATTTAAGAAATGCATTTTTTGGAAATTTTTATCAATAAAAAACTAAAAATGTCATTTTCTTCGATTTGTAAAATTATATTTTCAATGTCAGACTTTTAAGTGTTGAGTTAAATTTTTTGTGAGCACTTTACTTGATATTTTTTATTTTTAACGACTTGTAAACTAATTGATTCATTACTCGAATGAAAATTTTTGCTCACAATATGTATCAAAATCTTTTGGAAAATTTATTTCAAATTATAATTACATTCACACTTTTCTTCATGTTGAGGAAGTACATTTTGAGGGACTTGGAAAAATAAATTATTTTGCTGAACAATGTAATGAAAATTTAACATCGAAGTTTTACCAATTTTAAAGGCCTCATTTCTAAAGCACTGTCCGTTGTTAAACCCAATAAATTGTTAAGTTGTAACGAAAATGGATTCAATGTCGATTTAACTATCTCTAACAGATTTTGTGACTTTATGCTATCTGTAAGTTGATACAGTACCTCTTCCGTATTTTTAAAATGGACATCAACACTCCTGACAAAAGTTGACCTTGGGCAGTATCCGCACATGTACAGAACAGCCCTTTGTCAACAAATTTAAAAAGTCAGGGGCTCAGCTGAGCTTCTTAAAATGACTTAAAACATACTACCCCGAAAAACGATGGTTTCACGGGGGTTTTCAGCCAAAAGGAGCCCTCGACCCCCATCTTATAACAAAGTGTAAAAAACTTAAGAAACCAGATTGTCAATTTCAAATGGGTGACATGAAATTCACTTTCCAGAGGCACAATGTAAAACTTAAAGCAGTTATAAACCCAAACAAGTTTTTGGCGGTATTCCCTTTGAAAGGGAATACTCCCTAACTGTTTTTGGGTTGACATTCTGTTCATACTCAATACCAAACTATAGCTGTCCTCGAAAATTGCCATTCATCAAATCGTTCTTTAACCCCTTATTTTCTCCCGGGGATACGATCTTGCTGATGGGGGTCCCCTTTTTTTGGGTTTTTAAACGGGAAATACCTTCAATTCTTTCTCAAGCATTCACTTTTTAAAAATCCTCAACAATCGGGGGGTCCTGTTGGCGTGTTTGTCAGCACAAAAAAAGTTCCACTAGGGGACCTTGGAACAGGTGACGTGGGAAAAATAGTTGCATCCCGTAACGAATCCAGTAAGTGAGCGCCTTGAAAATTTGAATCCAATCGTCATTCAAATAAAATTCGGATCACCCAATGTCCCTTTCCCCATTTAATGGGGGAAACCATATCCCACCTCCTCCATATCAATGCGCTAGAATTTTGCTTAGACTTAAATGATCTCACAGTAAACAAAACATGACCCATTGAGGGATGTCATTTTTTGTTTTTTGGTACTACTGTAAACGATGCCACCGATGAACTGTTGTTAATGGTATGTAGCGTTGAAACGAGGGAAAAAATGTTTTTTTTATTCTGGATGGCCCGATGAATTATATATCTGTCGCCCGGTTGCCAGTAACTGCTGGAAAGTCCCCGATTCGATTCCGGTCTCTTAGTAGAATGAAATATGACATCATATTATTATTTTCCTCGGCCAACCACCGGGCCCTTTTCTTACGATGTATCTATTTTTTGGGCTTTCCAAAGTCTTGAAATTAATTATTGTACAAATTCGTCAAGCTACGACCCTCTTCAAGTTTCCATTCATTAAAATTTAAAAAGGCATTCGGATTTTCGAAACCCTTTGCATTTCCTTTCACTTAGGTATGTCTAGAAATGTGCTCTTTCTTCTATTGCCCTGATGCCGCATTCCACGGGGCCGTCCCATGTCATTTTTTGAATTTGTATCCCCATCACCTTTTTACTTTACTGGTCCCATAAGTTTTTTTCTGAAATTTTAAATGGTTGATGTTAAAAAATGCATTTGTCTAAATTTTTTCCGCAGTAAAAATACCCGGCCCCATGGGGGTTTTTAATTGGGCCGGTCATCCCCCATTGCTTTGAAAATTCATTTAATTAGAAAATTTGGTGAATATTCTTTGTTAAAAATCAAATAAAATGTTTTGCTTTTTTGCCGATGTCTGGGGCAGGGGTGATATTTTTTCTGATTGGAAAGTGGAGGGGACATTTTTATGGTGGAATTTAAATTTTGAATATCTTTCATATCTTGGGCGAAAAATATTCAAAGAAAATAGATTGTTTCAAGAGATTGGGAAGTTGACTATTTTATAGTGAAAAAAGCAGGGTTTTTGAAATTGGTTTGCGAAAGTGTCTTTTAAAAAAATACCAATAAACAGGGAAAACAAAAATTCAATAACCCTTTTTCCCCGAAGATCTTTTTTTAAAGGGGATAAATAGGTTTTTGAATAATCCAAGAATCTTTACAAGAAAAAAAGGTTTTTTTTAGTGGAAAAATCCAGCGGTAAAAAGGCACCGGGAAAAATTTTTTATGTTATGGGTAATCATATAAACCGTTTATTGATGGAAAGTTGTAAAATAGTTTTTTAAATTTTCCAATTTAGAAAAAAGGAAAAAATAAAAAAAAATAAAAAAGAAGCAAAATAGAGGATTTTTAATATTTTGTCAATTCTCCATTTAAATTTTTTTATGTTATCTTGGTCTTAAAGCATTTCCCCACCTCCATTAATTTCATGTTGGGGTCCGGGGGAAATTATCTATTATGAGGCCGCGTAAAATTCTTTAAAAATGTTTGCGGCCGGGGGAAAAAAAAAGGGTTATACCCTGGTTTTTGTGTATATACTAAACAGATCATAAGTGATAATGAACCTACTTTCTTTACCGTTGCATAGATGATTTGATTATTTTGGGTAAAAACAGTGTTTAAGCTATAGTTAAATTTTACTTCAATTACCTTAATTTATTAAAAAATAACTGAAAAGAAGTTAAAATTTAGGATATGGATTTACAGATAGCTGATAAAAAATAATTTAGTAATATCATAAAAGAAATTATCAAGTTTTAAAATTGTCATTTCTTTTTGCATTCTTTTGTAAGTAGAATTCTTTAATATTTCTTAAGCTTTCGTTTGGTTAACTGAGCGAATGGGGACCGATGGTACCTTCCTACTAATTTAGCTCAACTTATTTTATTCTGCTTTTTGTTCGTAATTGTAAGGAGAAACGCAAGGGAATCAGTAATAGTTAAAAATGATTATGATAAATCGAAAGATCTAAGCGTATCTGATTATGAGCAATAATCGAGGTCCGACGCAACGAGAATGTCTTTTCATCTCGAAACGGTGCCGATACTGGGGTTTTCACGAGCCACTGTATCTTGTGTGCAGCACAATACTTCTATTTTGATAAGACTATCCTCATAAAGGTTAAGTGATGATGACAATAGAGTGTTGATGAAAGGGTCATTGCTCATATTGAGACAACGGACAAGTAGATTACATTGCAAGGGATCACCCGACAATTTAAAGCTAGGTCACGAAAAAGTCTGTGAGTATTTATACTTTGCAAAATCATCTCCTCACTATGGGATACTTAAGTCCTTGTCCTATGAGAGTACTTCTACTGGCCGCGCATCACAGGTCTCGTAAAATATCATAGATAATGTAATGTCGTTTACGAATTGTTAGCTGGAATGAAAATGAATCGTAAATCGAGGAGAGCTTGAGAATACATGGTCTGTTAACATAAAAACTCAAGATATGACTAGTGGTTAATTAACTCGTACCTTGTCAACAGGTCTTTTCAAGTATGAGTAAATGATTCCCTTTCTAAAACCTTTAATATTAATTATGGGATCCCCCAAGGGTCCCTCCTTGGGCCCTATTGTTCAATATCTAAATCAACGATATCCCTAACCCCCAAATCAGTACTAATATCCATGCTGATGACACTGCCATCCTCGCAACCTACAAAAATCATGATACTATCATCACGGCACTTAATAAACACCAATACCTCTTCTTAAAACATTTTTCGATAAATGGAAGATTAAAATTAACGTTGATAAAACAGTCGTGGTACTCTTCACCAGAAGAATACTCATCACCCACATACCACTAATGCTTTATTCCACACCACTACAATAGTCTCAGAGCGCAGAATATCTAGGTTTTATCCTAGATAAAAAACTCACTTGTGTGGTACCAACACATTATATAAACGAGTGATAAATTCCGGAATGCTTTAAGAGCAATTTACCCCTTAACTGTCCGGAATTCGGAAATGCATATCCATAACAAGGTACTTCTCTACTCTACCATTTTGCGGCCCATAATTACCTACGCTTGCCCTGTGTGGGGCTATGCAGCTAATTCTAATAATAAACTTCTTGAAAATGATAAAAATTCTCTGATTCTTAATATTGTTAAAGCTAATAGATATACAAAAAATTCACATCTTTATAGATCTATTAAAATTCTTCCTCTCAAAAAATACAAACAAAACCTGGCTATTAAATTTTTCGATAATCTACCTTATATTGACAATGTCAATGTTCAAAATTTAAATAGCGCTACTATCCTGAGCCAAACATTAAAAGACCCAAGAGAATTCTCCTGGAGATTCTTATAATCCTTCCCTAACAATTAATTTAATCACACACCAAGTGGTGAGTGAAATTTGCCAAATTTTTAATATTCCTTCTTTTTTATTTATTTTATTTACATTAAATTTAATTTTGTTTATGCTGCTTCCACTCTAGAATCCCACATAGGCTGGCTTTCTAGACCCTCCCCATAGCTAAGTTCCAAAGTATCAGGGCAGCCAATAGAGTGCTATCAGCCAATGGCAATCAGGCCTCTCCTGAAACATCAAGAGTTTTTCCCGCCAACTTTGGATGCCTCCGAAGCAGTTACCTAGACCACGCTTCCTTGCCACATCTTCCCAACCAATCAGGAGAGTCTCTCTCGTAAAGGCCCTACCACATCAGGCCACATTCAATTAATCAGATATGGGATGAGCACAGCGTTCCATTTCCCTGAGACGTTCAGCGTTCTATAGATCAGTGATTCCCAAAGTGGTCTCCAGTATTATTCAGGGGGTCCGTGGAAAATTAAAATTGATTTGGGGGTTCCTGAACAATGTCAGGTAAAATAAAAAAAATTTGATCCATTTTTATTTTTATGGAAATTTAAATGAAAAACAATAATTCATTTGAATATTCCCGATTGGGTGATTTCCAAAACAGATAAATCCATATTAATACAGGGGCATCTTATTGAAATATCGACAAATGAGGAACTTAAACCAATGTTTGAACAAGGATACCACACATTCTTGTTACAAAAACAGATCCCAATTTTATTTCCTACATTATGGGTTATTGTACAAAAGTTGTTGATTACTTTCTCGTCTTCCAATTTGGTAGAACGTGGATTCAATGCCGTAAAAAAAACCTCAGCATACACAAAAAAGAAACCGACTGAAAACTAGTGCTCGTGGGGATTTGCGGTTGCTACTCACAAACATTGAGACGGACATAAATACACTCATAACATCTCATCAAATTCATCGAAGTCATTAATTTTTTAAAATTTAATTTTAAACAAAAACTATAATTTCAATAAATAATTATTTCTTCAACAAAATTGTTGCTTAAAATTTGTAATTTTTTATGCTATGCATTTATGTATCTTTGGGAAAGTTTGACTTTAAAAGGAGGTCCGTGGGCAAATTTTGACTATAAAAAGGGCCCGTGGGCAAGTTTTGACTATAAAAATGGATCCATGGGTTGAAAAAAGTTTGGGAAACACTGCTATAGATAATGAAAGTAAAAGTATTCATTTAATCAATATTAGTAATATTATTTAAATGTTATTATTATTAAAATCCTCGGAGTATTTTTTAAATCCCTTAATTTGCTAAAAAATATTTTTCACATAAAATTTAAATCGGGGAATATCCTCCAGAAATAAAATGCTTAATTTTTCTTAAGTCACAGTTAATTTAATTCTTCATTGCTAATTTTTATCTTCTTTTTTTTAGAAACAGGCAGAAGCAAAGAGATAAGTCCCCTCCTTTCTTAAAAAAAATGAGGCTATTGATTACTTTTAGTACGTATAATACTGTACTGATTTTAAGCAAGTATTTCATTCAATAACAAATGCAAAAAAAAAATGGATTGTATATGATTCTCTTAAAATTTGCAGCAGGTCAAAAATTCTCAAAATATTTTACTTTAAGTAAACTATTATTTACTGTAAAAAAAAACAAAGGCTTTATTCTATAAACTCTCTTTTTTGTTGAATTTTTTATGGTACATTATTATAAATATGAATAACATAAAGCAAACAAAAAATTTAAAATGATGTAATAACTTTCAGAAAAATTTACAAATCCGTCCAAAAATTTTGGCGCATATTAAAATTATGATTCTCTAAAACCGTAACTAAATTAAATTTTTACTTCATAAATTAATTTAAAGCAAAACTTTATACAATATTTTGAATGAGCGAGTGCTTTGTAGCGTATCGCACACTCAAAAGGAACTCCAGGGCTATTGACGGACCTGGTAATTCTGAATCGCGGTCAAGTAAAGAGGACGTCACCTGAGTCAGTAAACCTACTATCCTAACTTGCACACCACATCAACGGGAGGACTTTCAGCACGACAAATTTAACGTGCATCAGCCCCTCTACATGGAGGTCCTCAGAGGCATTAAGACTCGAAACCGCAACTCGACAACGTCGTTCATAAGTTCGTGACCATGATTATTGGACTGTCACGGCAGCTTTCAATCTCTTGAGTCATAGTCTTGTTAAAAATAAGAATACATACTTTGTAAAAGAAAAAGTGACAGCCTTTGTAGAGTGTTTTTGTTTCTGTTAATAAAACAAGTTTATTTTTGAAGTAAATTAAAGCTGTATTACTTTTTTTTTAAAAAAAAAGTAAAGAAACTGAGAAGATATATATGTGCAAATTATATAATTTTTTAATACAAATTAATATAAGTATGTCGTATTGTTTTTATTTAACTTTGAAGCCTATATCGACATTTTTCGCTGGTTTCCAATTTGAGAAAAACCATTTCTATAAAAATTAGGTATTAAAAATTCATCTGTTACGGAATAGTGCAGCAATAAGAATATTGGCCAGAAAATCTTTGTATCGCTTTATGATAATGTTTTTTTTTTAAAAACCCTTTTTACTAAGGTAACTGTTTCGGTTAATTTGAAAATATTCTTCATTATAATAGAAAACAGCCATTTAGTTGAACAAAATGCAAAGCTACATAAAATTAAATTTCTTTTCGTTACTCTTACCAAAACCTTTTTCTGAAAGATATACACTCTTTTTTCTCAATAACGAAGAAATCATAATTTAAAATGTTTGTGTATCAAGTACCATAATAACTGCCAGAAACTTTTTTTGCGTATGTGTGTGTGACAGAGAGAGAAAGAGAGACCATGTAATAATTTAATATAATTAAAGTAATGAATTTAACTTTAATTTATATACGTTTAATTAACAAATTAGGAACAAAGAAACAAATTTTAATAGTTATTAAATGTATGCAATTACATATAATGATAATCAACATATATTACAATTAATAATTAAGAACGTGTTTCCAAATTAATATTCTTGTAACATTCTTGAACATGGTATTAAAATTTTAATTTTGAGTCATTCTGATACAAATTAAATGTACGATTTTTCCCTCCGGATGTATTGCACGCCATTCAATAGATGTATTCCAAACCGCAATTTTACTATTTCTTCGTTCTATATTAGTACGCTTGTTGCAACGATCCATGACGTAGCCAAATGCAGTCACTACGTCAAAAATTCCTTCTTCGGTGAGAAACATATTATTTAGTTATTCTAACAAAACATAGATGGCGTTAGATTATTACAAAAACAATGACAACGACAGACCGTAACACTTGCTACCTAGGTCAGGTAGCGTGTTTCCAGATGATCAAGGTGTGCAGAAGCTTACAAGAGAGGTGTGGCAAGGCGATTTTTACGTCGTGTTTGGGACGACCAAACCACTTGTGAATAATCGATTTTAGAACCTAGAATGGCATAAAAATTTCGTTTGGTTACTGATAGATTGAAAAGTGTAAATCAAAGAAATTGACCATGGGTAAGTTTAATTTTAAATATGCAAAAAGCTGTATTTGTAGCTGTGTATTAGCCTTGTTTACAGAAAAAGTGTTGCGTGAGAAAGGTCACTGATTGGTTTTAATATCTGAATTAAAAATGTTGTCATTAACTCACATTATTACATTTCTATTTTTATAAACATGTTTTGTTTATTTTTTAAATTTATTTAAATTCTGTTTTAAATATTAAATTATTATAGAATTATAAATTACGAAAATGATTGATGCTTTCATTTTTATCTTCGATTAAACTTTTACTTATTTCTTTTTTTAAAAAAATTCTTAGGAATATTAAAAATTAATCACTGAGAAAACTGTTCCAATTAATTTCAATAAGTCCACTTTATCTTTATAAGTCCTTTTTTTTTCTTAGAAGTGGGAATTTCATTCTTTCTTAGACAATTTTTTTTACATGAAAAAAAATTCGAAACCTACTCGTCTGGGAAATAACTTATTCGTCTTTTCACTTTATTTCGAATAATATATTCAAACTAAACAAAATAAAAATGTGTACAGTGAAAATTTTGAATTATTTAGTTGGGATAATACTTAAAAATACTGGATATATATGAGAATGAAAATGTTTTTAATATATTTCTCTTACTTGGGTTCTAGAGTATTATTTTTTT
>BMAV01018942.1:0-41636 GCA_019973955.1 Trichonephila inaurata madagascariensis
AATATTCATTATAAGGTAAAACCTTTTTATGCATATAAAATATTTAATCAAAAAAGGAGTATCTAAAGACCCCCCATTTACTTTTTTAAAATAGCTTGTATAAATTACTTATAAATAGATTAAACACCCCAAATTGATTTTTAAAAAATTTTTTGTTATATGCGAAATTTGTAAAAAATAGTTTTGAGAAGGTTCGGTTTAAAAAAAAAATTTACAAAAAAAGCAAAAAAAAGAAATTCAATTTTTAATTTAAAAAAATTTATGTATATTTTTTTGATATCAAAGTTTAAATAGTACGAAAGTACATACTTAAAAACAAGTATGAGCAAATAAAAAAGGGAATAAAGTTAAAGATCAAACATTCTATGTCCCAAACAGTGCCTTAAGGGTTAAAACGTCAATCTGGATGAAAAAAAATTTTATGATTGGTTCTCCGGCAATCATGTCGGTCAGAAGCTAAAAAAGAAACAAGTTTCCCCGGACTTTTGGGGGATTGCGGAGACCCTCAGTATTTTAATGCTTTAATTTGTTCTATCTTGAATTTGGGTTTAAAAACCTCTTATTTTTACTTGTTTTTTGGCCTGTGGAAAAACAGTGTGGAAAATTTGTTTGGTTTTTTTCCTTTTTTCGATAGCTTGTTGTACTTTTTCAAATTCCCCACTATAAATCCAATGAAACCTGTTTCGTTTTACAGCCATTGTGAAAATTAGACATTGGGAAAATTTTTGTTGGGGACGGGGGTGAACTCGAAGATTTAGTGGCCCTTTTATAGCTTGGGAATCAAAAAAAAAAAGGACTGTAGTAAATTTTTTAAAAAATCCAAGTATTCAGAGGGTTTTGTGGTTTTTCCCCCCAAAGCTGTTGGGAAAAAATAATAGGAAACGTCCCCAAAAGTCTGTGCAATTAGATTTTCTAAAAAAGCCTTAAAATACAAAACCCCCTCGTTTTGTTACCCCGGCAGTACCAACAAGGGTTTTTGACCCCCCAGTAATGAGCCTAATTGCTGACTTTGTAAAGTTCCTCTTTTTTTTTAAATTTGATTACTTGCGTGTTTCTCCTTTCAATTTTTCCCCCTTTATTTCAATCATAATTTTCCGCCCCCCTTTTTCAATAACAGTGTTTAAATTGTTATAAGTCTTTAACGCAAAGCACAAAAAGGCTTTAACTTTATCCACCGGTGAATAAAACCATCTCGCTAAATGCGAAAATTGCCTTGGACGTATAAACTTTTTTTCCCCGAATACGATATTTTCTTTTCACTGGTATATGAATTTTTCCAAAAGGGGTTTGAATGCAAAAAAATGCCTTGACGTGATTTTGGAAATTTACTTATTTTAGGGTGTGTTTTTCTATCCCCCTTCAAAAACCTTGCGGGAAAAAAGGTGGATTGGGAGTCCCAAACAAAAGCGTTAGGGAAATTTAAATTTTAAACCGTACAAATTTCACAAAGGGGGTTTAAATTTTTTAAAAATTTACCTATATATATATGAAGGGCTGGGGTTGATAATTTTTAAAAAATTTTTTTAACAATATTGTTAAAAATTTTCCCAAAAAAATTGAACAATACGGATACATTTTACTCATTATATAAGATAAATTTATTTATTTCAGTCAGAATGTATTTTTTTTTGTTTACTTTTAATAAATTTAAAACTTTTTTAAATAACTTTTTGGGCCAAAATTTCTCGCGGGGTAAATATCCCCTAGGGGGTTCCCCAATTTGAGAAGTGCTGACTTACAGCAATAACTGGGTAGCGGAAAAAAAGATTTTGAGTGAAAATGAACATGCAAAAAAACATTTTTAAAACGTAAAAATATAAAAAATTTTATGTCAAATAATAAATTTATTTTTCTTGTTCTGAATCTGAGAACCATTCGATCAAAACTTCCCTTAAAATTTTCCTATTGTGACTCCAAAAAAAATTTTTGTTTTGGGCACTTATCCATGCAAAAAACGATTACCAAAAAAGGCACGAAGAAAAACAGATTAAAAAACAGCACTATAAATTGTAAAAACTTCAAAATAATTTAAAATATACAGTTTTTCAGCCCAGATAGCGTGAAAATTATTATAATGCTTCAATTAATTGATAATATACTGCTTAATTTCTGCACGTTTTTAATTTAATGAAATATATGAATAACAAGAGATATATATTTTTGAAAATTATGTTCGTTACAGGTTAAAAGTAGACATTGGAAAAGTAATTAAGGAGAATACAATTTATTGGAAATTAAGACACTAATCCCTTGGTGACTAAATATATTTTCAATGTGTGTGTGTCTGAAATAAATATTTTTTATCTAGTTAAGTTGAAATACCATTTGGTAAAATTAAATGTCCGGCTTAAGTAAAAATATTAAACTATTATAAAAAATACCCCAGTGGCTTTGGAAATTCTTATAAATTTTGGGGCACGTAATATGAGATTTCTTATCCCATTTGCAATATTGGTTTTGGCAGTCCATCTGAGAATCATAAATTGGTATTCGCAAATTTTCGTTTATTCTTTGACATCAGAGAATAAAATCTCTGTCTAGACGAATTTTGCAAATCAGTGAAAAATTATATTTGATTTTCAGAATTAAAAAAAATAATGCAGATAGTAGGATAAATTTGAGTTATCAATTAGAAAGTTTTCTTGATACAAGATATTTAATTATGAATGTAAGAATAAAATTATATGAAATTAAAGGAAAAATAAAATTATTTATAACATAATTTATAAAGGTTTTTGTAAAGGAAGATGAATATAAAAGTTATATATATATATATATATATATAATGTGTGTGTGTTTTTTACAAAAGAAATGAACAATTAAATCATTACAACAAAAAAGGAAACAGCGATCTCTTATTCTGCTCTTTATTTAAGAAAATAGATAATTTAATCAAGATTCAAATAAAGAATGGGTTTTATTTTTTTTTAACATTGCATGTAAATCAGTTGAAATAAAATTCTGATCATTATGAATTGTAATTAATTCTACTGCCTAGTTTATTTTGTACTTTAAGACTAATAATTTGGAACCCTTTTAAGTTAGTTGTAGTTTTTTATAACGCTTAAACTTTGATAAATATCTTATAAAACTTCTTAATTACTGTGAAAAAAATTAAATGACACTGAGCGAATTGATTAAATTCAGTGCTATGAAACTTTTTATTAGTTATTCCAATATTTAAGAAGTGGTGAATATTTCGAATATTCAGAAAAGTTTCATTTTTTAACAACGATTAAGAACATGTGTTTATAAACTTCACTTATTTTACAATCAAAATGTAATTTAAATAAAATTCAGAGTAAAAATACATACACGGGGTCTATAAATTTCTAAAATTATTTGTCGTTCGTAAGCAAAAAGAAAATAAAATTATTATTTTTTACTACAACAAAAATTTTAAAAATACAGTTTCTATAGTGAAAATAGATATAAATATAACGTTTTTGAAGTGAAATATTAAATATTAACAAATAATAAGAGAAAGCAATCTCATAATCTACACAAAGATTAAACTTAGTTAAGCAGTCTATTGGGGAAAGGGGAGAATTAAAGAAATTTTTTAGTTTCTCTTTCTCCCTCTTAGATTTGAATTACGATCATATGAAGTTACTTCTATATAAAACTCAAAAGAAAAGTTTATCGCGTGAATAGAAACCTGACCTCCCGCGGTGCTCTTCCAACTATGCTACGGAATCGTTGGAGGAAATTGAAATTTCATTGTATAAAAGCTAAGCATGAATTTTGAGATCTATTTTCTCAGAATCGACTGGGCATTCGGCGGCATTACATTTGGTTTGAATACCCTATAGCAGTACTACTGTTACACAAAGTCTCGACCCAAAATGAATCTTTCTTTTCTTCTCCCCTTGTTAGTTGAAGCTTGAAAATAAAACACGTAATATATTTTTAAAAAATAGGCTTAGAGAGAGAGAGAGAGAGAAATCCTACACTAAAACTAAACAAAATATAGGAAAAGGACAACTTTTTGTAGAACTGAGTTAATAATATTATTATAATTCGGAATATTGCAGTGATCTTAAGAATAAAAGTCTATTTTTGTAAGCGAATCGAAATAGTAATGAACAAATAGTTCTATTAATCACATTACTGAAATATACTTTGAGTCTAAAAAGAAAATTAAAGCAATTAAACATTTAAAATAACAAAATTAAGCATACAGGTATCAAGAAAAAGTTACATTAAATAATTTAAATATAAAGAACAATATATAATTAAGAAGACTTACCTTGCAGCAGCACCGGATACATTTGTATAAAATTGCCATACAATGACAAAAGAGCTAGTATAAGCTAGAGATTATGTGATATAAATCTTCTGATTAAATCCCTTTTTAAAGGTTTTGATCAATATACCTCTCTTCCCTAACAACTACCTTTCTTACTGTTCCCTTTGCTTAAATTAATTCATGGCTAGAATTGAATATTGTTAAATTACAACCAAAATTCACAAAGCCGGATCGGGTCTCCTGAACCAATTACTTAAGGTTTTAAGTGAGAATTTTAAAGTAGGTTTTTCAAAAGACAAATCAAAACCTTTAGTTGATTTTTTAAAATCAAAATTCAATTTAACTATGCCAAATGATCCAAATAAAGCACGAGGAAGTACGGAACAACGCTTGACGGAGTTTGTTTACAGATATTTAAATAAAATTTTGAATCTAAAGTATTTATAACCTATTTCACAGATACCATAAACCTATTGTTTCCTTTTTAGAATACAATTAATTCACAAATATGATTGCATATTTCGCACAAAAATACTACTTTATGAGTACAGACGTATGAATAAATAATTTTATAGGAAAATACTAATATCTCCTTGTTTTTTATTCACCGAACTAATCCCTTAAATAACATCACAAATTTTGCAGTTATCACTTCTATCGCGGGGTCATAAGCACAGACATTTTTTCGTTAATTATGGATTGTATTGGTACAGTTGCTTGGGAATTTTTTACCTACCTCCAAAGAGAACTTTAACTGTCCAGAATTTGGGATTTATTTCTGGGACACCCTGTATAGTAAAGAATAACTTCTAATATAGTTAGATAAGTCAATAAGCATGATTTAATCGTTTTAGACTTTTTATCTTTTATGGAAAGCAAAGCTATTTAAATATAATTGGAACAGTTAAGTTATTTTTTTATGCATTATAAAGTCCTTACTTAAATCTTTACTGTTCTAAATAAAGCTGGCCGTGGATAATTTTTTTTTTTCATTTGAGGAATCGATTTGATCTTTCTTGCAGGTGTGAAATTCGATGATTATGAAGTTGATGAAAGAAAGAGAAAAGAAAGGGGGAGAATGAATACAAAAAAAAGAATGAATATAATTGGTTATTTCATTTTGAAAGGTGTTTGGCACAAGATTAAAGTTTACACTTCATATTTTTTTAACACAATATTTTATGTGAACCAAATCCTGCTTATTCCAACAACTGAAAGGTAAATTTTACAAATCACACATAATTCAAAAAGAAATGTAAGAAAAAATATTTTACACTAGTCTTCTCTTGGGTAACTTAGTATAGAAAAGAATATGCACAGTTTATTATACGTTTCTGTTGCTTTAAAAAATAGATGTTTACAAGGAATGGAATATTTCAGATTCATCGCTAAAACTATATATTTGTGTAATCCGTAATCCAAATCTTTTTACTCAATTAAATGCTTTTCATAATATAATTCTAAAGAAGTTTTGATGGTGATTACGTCGCCTTCTAAAACATTTCGAAGGCTATTGACAACAGACCTTATAATTTAGAACCATGGTCACAAGAGACAAGGCCAAATTCACAGAAAACATTGCAGTGAATGCAGCAAGCAACTATAGCAAAAAAGAGGGCAGACCATTATCGAACTATTACAATTATTACTATAATTGAATTATTTTTAAAAGTCTTAGCAAAACTTAGGGTCTACCATTTTTATTTAAGTACAAGTTTAACGACTGAGTGGTCTTTCTCCTCTCCATGGGTTTTCGGTCTTTGATAGACATGATCCATTTCCCAACTTCATTATTGAAAATAGGTTCCCGCCCCAGCTACTTACGTTTAGATCAGATTTTTAAGTGATACTCGTAACAATACAGAATGAGAACAACACAGCTCCTTTGGTTGTAATTAATTGGTTAAAGCACAAAGCGACACGTCTGAGTACAGATTCCATGAAAATACGGATAGTGTCCGGATTAAAAATGCCGCTTTGATTCCTATGAGCCATTTGTCACAGTCCTTCCAGAGAATATGGCGATATTACGGTAAGTGAAAGCTCAAAGCTTAATCATTTTTTTAAAGAAAATTCCAATTACTTTTGTTTTATAAAATATAACATACCAACGTTCATTTGGTATTCGAAGGCCGTGATAAAATTCTCTTGATATCCCAGATACAGGGTGCCCCAAAAATGGCATCCACACTCTGCAAAACAAGATTCTTTGTTGATAGAACATAAAAAATTCTCGAACTTTAACTGTGTGATCGATAATTTACTAGAAAAATACGGTAAATGATAATGAATGAATGACGATGTGTGATGGTTAAAGAGATGAGGCTCCGGCACATTTTTGTGCTCCTGTACGTAATTGGCTGAATATGGCATACTCAGGTCACCGGAACGCTGCTATCCGATTTTGTGGCCTTCACGATCACCAAATCTCGCACTGTTGATTATATTTTCTTAGGAAGCAATCTCAAGGAATTGGTGATTGAGATGCAGTAACAACACAAACGGACGAATTTGCTTGTCTGCATGCTGCTTGCATTTCTTTGGACACCCCCTTACTCTGATGTGTTCTCTCATCCATTCAGCAGTGCATTCAAACCTGCCTCGATATGCACGGTGAACACATTTTGAACATCTTTTTTTTAAACGTTTGCAAATACTGCCTTTTATGTGTCCAATACGTTCCTTGCACCGGCTGTGACGTCAATCTTCCTTATGGTATTTTTCTCGCAAACTATGAATATAATAGGCGCAGTTCTTTGGAGTAAAATATTTTTATGTATTTCTAAATAAGAATTTAGCTGAGCAGAATTTGGATGTTATTTTGAGGCATCAAGTATATAAGCGGGCAACAAATCCATTTTTCCTATCTTATTAATACTCTCTAATGCTCATATCCAAGATAAATTCTTAGATGTGTATTCACGTTCCCTTATAAGAGAATATGAGTAAATATCGATGAAACGTGAAGGCAATTCACTAGAGTTTCTTTGATAACCACCACGTAATAGAATAATTATAGTGTTTTATCTTTTGCTGAGTTAAGGTGTCTAGTCGTTTCAGAGTTTGTTCTCTATAAAAGCTGAATATTTCAAACAGTTAAAATATTCTATTTACATACATTTAGTTTAGTGAACAAAAGTGTAAAATATTTCTCTCTCTCATACTGATTTAAAATATTAAAAATAACAAAAAAGGGAGCACAATTCATATTTTAATTATACTAAATCATAATGTTTTATCTTGCATTTTAATTAGTTCTCTATAAAATTTTTTTGTACATTTTCTTTATAGAAAATGTAACAAAGAAGAATAAATAACTTAAAACAATCTAAGTTATAGCAGTTTTAACTCTTCAATTAAAACAAGGCGCATTTTATACAGTTATTCTACGTTAAAAATTATGTTAGAAATTTATCAATGCTTTTATTGAAATTTTTCAATTAGTTCAACTAGGTTTTAAAAAAAGAAATGTGATGTTAAAAGCAGTTTTCATATAAAATAATTCAGATTCTTATTATATAATATGAAATCAAGCGTAGTGAAAATACAATTATTGTTATATCTTTATTCCACATAATTGTCTACTTTTCAGTTGATTCCTCTAATATATTTTTTTCGATAATTATAGAAGTCCTTCATATGTAACTATACTTAATTATTCTTTCTCAAACGTTACTGCTGAAATTGTTTTTATAAAAATGGCTGCTTGAATTAGTATGTACTTTAAACTAGAATCGTATTTATTTATAATAATGAATTCATAAACCCTAATACCCTTTTTTGAAACAAGTCTTATTTCATCTTTCTCTAATAGATTAAAACATTAAATGGACATAATTAATAGTTATTCTTTGTTAAACAGAGATCAGTCCTGACAGATTTATTGACTATTCCAAGTAACAGAATATCGTTATGGCTTACGCGTGCCTTACAAAGCAATTTTAAATTTTCCTCTAAAACAATGTGTAATTCCTATAAATAATTTATAATTTCCTTCACTTGAACACGTAATTAATTATTGTTATTAAATTTTCCCTGTTTATCCTTCATTTAAATCTGGAATTTGAATAATTCCCTCTCTTGTATTCTGGAACTTGAGCGAAGAGCACGCACAAAATCCCTCTCCTAATGTTAAAATAAATAAACGAAGATTGTATTTAAAAAAAAAAAACAGATCTTTGAATTACCATATCATCACATTTAACCAAAATGAATTTAATCACAGCGATATATATTTACATATATACATGTAATGTTTCTACTTATAATGTTAAGGTAATATTATCTCATTTAAAAAATAATTTATGTTTATTAAATTTGCCAAAAAGTAAAGATGCCTTAGAAACCTGCACAATGAAAGCTGAGAATTTCCTAATTAAAGGTTTTATAAAATTATTTTAATTCAAAATATTTTCCCCTTAAAATAATACTTTTAAAAATATTCTGAGATACTTTTATAAAGGTATAAGTATTATAAAGAATATGAAACAAAACATCGTCGAAATACCACTGTATTTGCTCAAAAAACTTGGGGTTTTTATCCACAAATGTGTTTTCGCCCTTTTTTTTTACCAAAATATTATTTTATTCAAATTTAGTATGTCAAATTACGTACTGTTTTTTTCTTTTTAAATTGAGGTTAAAAATATTTTGTATTTCTTACTGTAGCATAAATCAAGCGAAACCTTAAAAATAGTTCTCCATTCATGGCACCACAAATGACACATGGAATGTAAGAAAACCTCATCTATTAACGTCTTTAAATATAGATGAGCTGTATCGGCAAATATAAAAGCCGATAACATCAATCCTATGGATGTTTATTTTGGAGGTTTCATAGCAAGACTGGATTTATATTTCTTAACTCAGGCTGATTGTTAGCTGTGGGAGCATTTCTTTATTCTGCTCTTTTCTTAAATCTTTTGTGTTAAGCAGCTGAAGTGGTTCATTGTTTCTATTATTGATATATCTTTTAATAAAGTAAGAAAAAGTTTTATCGAATGTAATTTAGAGATAAATCATTGCTCAAACAACAGTGAAAAACATAGTGGGAATATCGCCATTTATTGTCTTCAGTTCATTGGATTTGTAGTATATGAAAGTCTTTAAGTTCGATAGCAACAGTGTATTTTATAGAATTCTGACTTTTTGGAATATAAAATTATTTATCTTTAATTGCAAGAAAATATATATATGTAATGTATTTTTACGTAATATCATTTATATATGTAGCCATGTTATTGAATTACTGTCGTTTATATTTTGAATAAATATAATTCTACTACTATCGGTTTTTACTATATTGTTGCAACAGGAAATACTTTGAAAGCATTGTTCACAAATACAGAAAATAGGCCAAATTTTTTTTGAAAAATATTTTGTCTCACTATGGTTTTTAAGTTAGATTTTGTAACTTAAAAATAGAGCTCCTGATATTTCTAAGATGTGTTCGTGATTTAAATGCATATAGTTGTACAATTAAGAATTCAATTGTTTAAAAATTGTGTTCTCTTTTTTCTTAACGAAATGATTTTGGAGATTAGAAAGAAAAATCCTTAAGCACGTTGCCACGTCAAAAATATATGTCGCAAAATATTGTATAATTGTTAATATACTTGAACGGTAAATTGCGCTAACAATTTGACAAATTAGTCAAAATTGTTTTTGGTCTTTCTGTCTTAAGTTAGCATTCCTCTAACACTTAGAAACATCTATAACTTAGAAAACAAAAAATATTTTAATGTGAATTTTTATGACTTTGATATTTGTAAACTGCATCTTTTTAAAAAATAAAATGAATGGGAACAATAGCACAATATATCCAAAAAATAGTACGATAAATTGCACAATATTGCTTTTCTAAAAACAGAGTGCTAAAACTGGCATACGTGTTGAAGATAAGAATAAGAATTTTATAGATTTGTAATTTCAACAATACGTTCTTTTAAAAAGATGCACATTGTAAATTTAGATTTCAATTTAGCTTTTTGGTATTTTTACTCAAGTAATAGATTGCAAAAATTTATACTATTTTAAAGGTAATGTACATTTTTCATATTAAATAGTCCAATTTCCAATAACTAATTTAAAATTAATTAATAATATAATCATTTATCTTAAATAATGAACACGAAAGTCATTATTAGTGAATCATTAACGACGATTAAATATAAAATTCAAACGATGAGAATGAAGCTGCTTTGAAAATAAATTACTGAATAGTAATTTAGATAACAGGTAATGTTTCGATAAATTTTAAATTTACGCCTGCGAGGGCATGTGATTCTAATGCTTTAATGAAGAATTGTGATTCATAAACGCAAATAACTAACGAAATACCTAATTGCTGTCTTGTTGAATTAAAGCAAGACTGAATACAGTAATATTGATCTATTATTTGATTTATGAAACCTTTTAAGTGAGCTGTGAAAATTAAAAGTCAAAAATTTTAGAAGCAGCTCAAGATAAGCTTAACTCTTTAGCGGGCAGTGGCTAATACGTCTAGCTACATATTAAATACATATTAAATTTTTTTTCTTAAAGCAGGTGTTGGATATTTAGTCTATCTATATCCGTTAATTGAAGCTAAAACGAATACAAATTAATACGGATGGCAGCACGATACCTTTTTTTGCATTTCATGTCCTCTTATGGGTAGTTAAAAACAGTTTTTCTCGGTGTAAATCTACAAATTACTATAAATAAAATTTCTGATATTTGAAAAAAATTTTGACATGTGTATCTTAAGTATACTTTTCTCTCATCTGAATGAATTAAGCAAATGTACAATTAAAAAGAAAGGTTTTATTTAGGTTTTTGGTAACCTTTAATATGTGGAAAGAGGCTCTATCCACTGCCCACCTAGAACAGAAAAATGACCTAGAAATTTTTGCTTTTCCTGTACTCGAGAGAGAATATTTAGAATGACGTGAGAATGTTGGGCCTGCGAAATATACACAAACTTTGTTTAGAATATGTGGTACAAGATTCAAGGGTTCGAAAATCTTTCCTTACAGCTTTCCTGCTCGAAGAAAACATTTGCATATTATTAAGTTCCACTGTAAATAGCTCATCAAATTTGGGAAATAACTAATTTAAATTCTCAAAAATATTACTTTGTTTCTAACTTTACATACTAAACAAATAAAATATAAAATGTGGATATATACCAAGTTCAATGTATGTACTAAGTATTCTATATATTTTCTCAGTAATAATCTGTGTTGTACAATTATTCTATTATTATTAAATTATACTTATACTTTGTATTTAATAGTTATTAAAATAGTTATTACATAAATGTTAATTTTCATAAAAAGTTTATTGTAATATGATTCATTACTTCTGTCCTGAAAAGTAAGTTAAATGTCCTAAATGCGCAATGCTATAACGTCTAGCCACCACCCATGAAAAAAACCCACTATTAGATATTTTTTTGACTAAATAATGTTTATAGAGGATGTGAGAACATTACATTTATCAAGTGTTTCATCACAGAAAATTGTATTTTAGCTGTGTGCCCGTTAAAGGGTTAACCAAAGATTTTCAAGAAATATTCCTTATGATTTGTGAGAGCTCTACCAGACCACTTACAAAAAGGGTATTTTTGACAGTTAATAACATGTTAATTTCGTCATTATATAGCGTCACTCCTTGGCATAGATAAGCACAATTGGTGACTATATTCTACGATAACGAATAATTTGCTGAAAAGCTTTTACTATTATACATTTAAAAACATTTAAGAAATTTTTTTATTCAAGCATATTTTAGGTAAGGATATTATTTCTTCTAGTAACACTTCTGTTGAGCCAGTTTTATAAAATGTAAGTTTAGTTAATAAGAATGTTACACAATGAGCTCAAGGTCTGTCATAATTCCACTTTGATTGTTTTTGTTATGTGACATAATATTGCTTATCTGATAACACCGTCAAATCTAAGAAGACTTCGCTGCTCTAAGTCATTACATTGTTCAAGGTGTTTTGTTTCATTAGATTTTAATTTGCATCGCATTTTGAAGCTACACGAGGGCCTGGTGGTTCTGAAATACGATCAAGCAACGAAGACTACATCTTAGCTGATATTTCCTCTCTAAAATTTAACACCATGGTACAGAAAGGTTTCGAGTCTTGATGGATTTAATGTGCATCAGTCCTATATGCGACTCATTTTCAATGACACTACATTTCAAACACGGGACTCGATAACACCAGCTACGAGTTCAAGACCATGAACGTTCGGGTAACACGGAATTGCCTATGGTGAGAGGTAATGCTTAAAATTCTTTATTGTTGGCCCACTTTTGATTTTGTGGGTTGATGTATAAGAATTCTCTAAAGTTTCTCATGTCCCTTGCGTTAAGCTCTAGCCAGTATTCAGCATTCAATTGGTCAATTCTTGTAGTTCAGCCAGATTGCGCCAGTTAACTTCCACATTATTCGCTTGAGTTAAATGAAATATTTGATAATATAATGTTCCTTTATCCAGGGTATTCCAAAATAATGATCCATTTCCATGAAAACTTTAATGTGTTGATTTCTTTCATAGGTGTTTGAAGAAATGCTCTCCTTAAAAGAAAAAATAGCCATTGTTTCCTAGAAACTGAGTGGTAAAACTTATGAAGAGGTATGTCAGCTGTACCAGCGAAAATATGGGAAACAACAACCAAAAAGTTTACAGTCAATATCAGGTTACTTGTGAACAAATTCAGACGAACCAGTAGCGTGGGGAATGAAAAACATCCTGGACGAGCATCAACATCTGACGAAACCACCAAGAGTCATTACCTGAATTTGTTCACAAGTAGCCTGATATCGGCCTTTGATTGTGGTTTTTTCCGACTGACGAATATTTTCGTTTAACATTTGATTCATAAATAGTGTGGCCAATTTCAGAGAATCATAAAATTTTATTGAATAAAGTAATTTACATGAAATTTTCCATGTGGTTTCCTCTAGTTCAGTACATTTTACGTAAGCGTTTCGAGTAAGCTAAAAGAGTTTTTTCGACCATTTTGGGGGTATTTTTCCAAATTCCTCTTAAATTGCTTTTTGAAGCCCTTGAAATGCACTTAATTTAAGCCTAGTTAATTGTTTTTTTAAGTATCTCCATAAAAAAACAATCGCAAGGGACACAGACAGGGGATAGTGATAGTCATTTATCAGGAGAAAGAAAATTTATTTTTTTATATTTCAGTCCTTTTGTAGTTGATTTTGAAGTATGATTTGATGCACAATGTTGGTGAAAAACATAATTTCCTTGAGTGTAAAAACGTTTACTTTCTCTGATCAAGTGTTTCAAAGTTTTATTCTCATAGTATTTGACATCCATTTCAGCCTTTGGTTCTACAAAAAATGGCTTTGTTGAGCCGTGAGAAAACATTCCCATCCATATTATAACACCTGACGGCTAACTTGCATTTTGCGAAACAGCAGCGTCATTTCGACGTTTTTTGAGTTAAATACATTGTATCTTCGTTTTGCCGAGTGCGAATGATAGATGAAACAGTGCTTCATTCGAAGTTATTTATGTTTTGTATCTACCTATGCATAACATTAAATACAAAGTCCAAGAACGTTTCTTCGTTTTTCAACGGTCTTAACAGACATTTGATTTCAATCTGGAAAATTTACTTTTTTATATCCAATTTTTTTCATCTGACGATAAATTGTAGTCGTCTGTAGTTTCTTTGCCATAAGTTTTCGAGGCAAAGGATTTTCTAAAGCGATAATTAATTTCAGCTTCTTTTTTTCTTTTTCATTAAGAACTTCCTTTCGTTCAAATTTTTCTCCTGGAGCTTTTGATTGAGAGCTAAATTTTATTTCTTTTGAAGTTTAGATAGTAATACAATAGAAAAATTGTTTTTTTTTTTTTAAATGCTTTATTTCTTACAGAATTTGAACAAACATCCTTTAAAAGCTGTAAAATTTCGCGTTCCGGGTTTGAAGATCTAATTTCAGTACTATAGTTTACTCCCACGAATAAAAATGGATAGATTGGTAATTTAAATGTTTCATTTTTCAAATAAAACGAGCAGTAAAACGATAGAAATTCATCATAAATAGTTATAAGCTTTTAAATCTGGTTACACTAATTTTGAATCAACTGGTATATTAACACCCAGTTTCCAAAAAATGATGGATATTCTTCCTTCTAAGGAGAGCATTTCTTCAAACAACCGTGAAAGAGATCAATACATCAGTGTGTTCACAGAAATTGATCACTGTTTTTGGAAGTCCCTGCATATTTCTTATGTAATGTTACTTTATATGGATATTTGCATATTTTTACTCCATTAATTTTTACCCTTTAGTTTATTCTAGTTCAACGTAAAAGGCGTTTTCTTCTGTTATTATGCCCATAAAGCTCTCTAATATCAGAAGCTCCCCATAGATGGTCATTATTTCTTTTTGTGATGGTAAAAATATGAAAATATTCGTATCAAGTGTAAAGAATTTTTCCATTTCTATTCTCAGAACAATTATCTATCCATATAAAAGCTGATAGTATCTAACAATAGATACTAAAAGCTGAGGAATCTTAAGAAAGGTAAACTTTAAAAACATTTATTTCTTAAAATGTACATACTTGTCTTAAAATTCATTTTGATTACCATGATTTAAAAATTAGATTATATTTGTAATATTTATCATCACAAATTTCATTTCAATGAAGGAATAATCTTTTGAATTGCTTTTTTTTTGCTTGAAAAGAGAATTTTTCTTGCCATCGTCTAAAGCAGCAAATATAAAAAGAAAATCAAATCACCAAAATTTTCCTTCCGCATGCCTTGATCCCTTACAGGTGACTTTCTTTCTTTTACATTCCTGAATTCAATAACCGTGAGAGAAGAAAAATTGAACTGAAGTATCCTCAGTGGAAATAAAACCAAAATAATAATAATAAAAAAAATAGCTTTCCCTTATCGTGAGGTTTGAAGCGAGATTTTTACAGGTAGCTTATCACCTGATTGAAGATAAAATGTCAGCAAAAATCCATTCATCCATTGTATTTTCATTCATTCGAAATTCTATACAAGATGACTATTAAGAATATTTTGCAAAAATGCTCTTTTACATAAGGAATAGCTAATTCTGTTCTTTTTTAGTGAATATTTTCCCCACTATATTTGAATGCGTATACCCTTGTACAAACTTCTGGCTTCTCACTTTTATTTTGGCTTAGAGTTACTACGAATTCATTTTATCTTATTAATGCTTAGTATCTGAGACAAAATGATAAACGTGTTTTTTAGAATCGTTAATGTGTAAGGCATTTTGTTCAAGAAGCACTTTTGACCTCTGTTTACAACTCTAAAGTCGCAATAAACTAACATATATCATATCTGAGGTTTGAATAAGGTTTATGATATATAAAATTTGGCACACATTTGAATAACTTTCAATGGGAAATATTTGCACCAA
This sequence comes from Trichonephila inaurata madagascariensis, assembly GCA_019973955.1. NCBI lineage: Eukaryota > Metazoa > Arthropoda > Arachnida > Araneae > Nephilidae > Trichonephila > Trichonephila inaurata. The sequence continues at coordinate 15,675 of BMAV01018942.1, forward strand.
ATTAATAATTAAATTGGTTATGTTTCAAGTTTACTGGTTAGTATTTATTTTTGAGTGCTGCGCCTAAGTTTTTGATAAAATTTAAATTTAAAAAAACTGCCAATTCAAAGTGCTATGATATTGTATTGACAACAACGATTCGTTAAGAAATGAAACATTTCGATGAAGGAAATCTAATAAACTAAAACATATTTATAAAATCATTTTTTGCAAGAAATTGAGTACTCAAACTTTTTACGACCCATTTTTACTAATTATACCTTATGTATAGATAAATTTATTATAGCATCAAGAAAAACTTTTTTTTATACATAGAGAGAAATAATTGTCACAAAAAGTGTAAGATTTTAATACAAGTTTTTAAATTTGATTGAAGTTATGATTTAGAAAGTACTTGGTAGACAAAATATTAGAAACAATTTTTTAGGTAGAATTTTTTTAAAAAAAACTTTGAGGTACTATGAAAAAGAAATACAAAATGTCAAGGAATATAAATCATAAACACTCAGTTTACTAAAAGTAATCTCTAGAACAATCTTTCGTTTTGAATCAAAAAATTTTCTTTTTTTCTTCATCCGCAGAAAATCATTAAATTTTTTAATCAATATTGTCCAAAAATATTGGAACTATATACACAATGGAAACTGTACTGCAAATGAAACATGAGATTAATTAGAAAAAAAACATAATTTATTCGAGAGTTAAAATTTATCCTTGAGAGAGAAATTACTACTGGAAATATAATGAAAATTCTAATTAGAGAAATGCAAATTAAGTAGGACACATACATCATTACAGCTTCGATAAACTAAAAGTAATTCTGAATGTAAAATTTATGTTTCCATTATAAATTCAAATATTTCAAGAACACATCAGAATTTCTGCATCATGTTTAAAGTATTACATCCGAAGATCCACTTTCATGGACAAGTGGCACGTACTTGCATATTAGAAATTACTTCTTAACTAGAATATATATGCTTAAGTGTAAGTAAAGTTTATTTACTATAAGCGTATATGTTATAGAGTAATTCAAATACTCTTACAAGGACTTTTGCCAATGTCTTTTTAAATTGTCGGATCTATAAAGAAGATTATAGGTATCATAAGATTTTTTTTTTGAAGAGGCTTCCTAAATTTTCATACACCACACACCTCCTTATTCTTAAGATATTTACACTCAAGGGTAGTCTGCAAGGATTTCCATTTCTTGCAATATATATGTGTTATATATATGCATTCGGCATTCCCTGATCTAATGTATAAAAACTCAGTTGAAGTGTAAAGATTCAGACCCTTCATTAAATACAGGAGTGAACAATTTCCTCATTAAAACCAACTATTTTTACTTATTTAAAAAAAATTATGTGATTTCTTATTTTTTTAATCATAGAATATATATGTGTGTGTGTGGTGCAGGCGGCTATTTACCAGCCCCACCTAGGAGTATGCTCAGTGTTTTGGGAGCCTGGCTGTCTGTAGATACACCTTCTACCACGACATTGAAGGGAGGCGACGCCATTAAAACGAGGTACGACGCCATTGAAGGAAGACGTAGGCATGGACGAGATGACGGACTGGGAAAGACTTAAAGCAAAGACGCCATTTGCATGGATTAAGACGTTAAAGACGAAGACGATAACACCTCGCGTGTTAATGACGGATTGAACTAAAAGCCTGATGTATATATTGTAAATAGTTCCGAGTTATTAAATCTATAATTAATAATAATCTGTGTGCCAGCCATTTCCTGACAAGCGCTCCCATGTATATATATATATATTTTGACGACCTTTGTGAAAGACTGAATTTACCTCCTGTATGTACGAAATCCCAAAGATACTGTGTCGAATTAAGTTCGGAGATAGATTTGAGGATCAATTTTCTATCATTCACTACAAATTTTGATTTTTAAAGAGCTTATTAACAATAAAAGGGAAAAAAAAATACCTAGCTTGGTGAGGTTTTGCGTTAAGATCAATTTATCCTCATTCTTAACTTGCATCTGGTCGTAACGAGCATAATCACGAGCATCTGTTGTGATACATGAAGCAAGAATTTTTTTTTCCAGTAGTCAGATTTATTCCATGGCATATTTAAGTCAGAGGAACTATCGAGACACATATCTCTCAAAATATAGTTTTACCTTCTCTATAATTGCATCTTTCAACGATGTGAGTTGTTAATACACCGATGTGAAAAGAATCCCAGTACCAAGAAAATATTGTTGTAGACTAATGAAACTACGCCAAGACATTTGTCTAAATAACATATTCAAGTCTCATTAAAGTTTCGAGATCACAGATCAGTGTAAGAGCGAGAAAAACCATTTCAGATGTGAATGGATGGTATATTAATGACTGGTGTAATTGTCAGAATTTTTGATATACTTTTTCCATTTGGAACGGTTACGGTTAGTGATAACAGACAAAAGTGGAATAGAGACAATTTAACGGTGGAACTAATTCATACCTTGCAAGCGAAAAATATTCGAAGAAAATGTATCTTTTCAAGACGATTGGGAGGCTCACTTTTTGTAGTGAGAAACAAATATAGATCAGTAATCGTTTCATTTGTCACGAAAGGGCTGTATTTAAAAAAATACCAATGAACAGGAATCTTTCAAAGACACTTTTCCTTGAAGATCTCTTTCAAGTGGTGATAAATAGGCTTTCTTGAATAATCTTTGCAACTGCAACAATGTGTTTTGTCAGTGATAATTACAAAGCGTTAACAAAGACATCCCATGAAGTTTGTTATATTATTTGTAATCATATGAAACCGTTTACTGATGCAGAAATTGTGAAAGAGTGTTTCTTAAATGCTTCTAATTTAGAGTTAGTGACAAATATAAAAAAATAATAATTAAAAAAAGCAAAACAGGAGCTATAATATTTTGATCAATTTTCCACATTTTAAATTTTGAATACTATCTTGGTCTTAAAGCATTCTCCTCCCCCCTTCCGTTTATTCTCAGGTTGCGGCCCGCGTGAAATAACTAACACATACATGCAGCCCGCGTGAATTTGCTGACATCTGTATGCGGCCCAGTAGAAAAAAAAGGTTGAGTACTCCTGCACTAACATCATGGATGTGCATTAAAACTACTATCAATTTCCCTTTTATGCTATTCCGTACTGAGGTTTCAACAAAGTAATCACCAGGTCATGGCTTAATTAAATATAAATTGTCTTGAACCTTTCAGATACTTCCTAGGTCAGCTAGATTGCTTAAATTCATCTTTATGGATTGCTTTTTAAACTAATGAGAAGAGAAAACTATTTTACAGAATGTTAATAATTTAGTCAGATAATTACAGATATCTGGGTAAGAAAAATCCCGATTAATATCAACCCAAGAACATTAACAACATGGAAGGGAGAATTTTTGTCAAGTTAGAGATAGACTGGAGAATTATTGATCTCATTACGCAATGATAGGACTCTGGAACAAATGTTGTAATTATTTTTTAATTATAGTTTTGTATTATTTTATGCATGTTTAATTTACTCAATAATTTCTTTACGGTGTTTCGACTTTTACATCTTATAATACATTTATTTTTTTAAATAAATATCCAGACGCTTGTATTGGACATTTTATTGATTGTCATGGTGTGATCAGGACATTTTTTACACTTTCTTATGATATTTTCTTGTAATAAAATATTAGGTTGGGGAAAAAAATCCATTATTTTTTCCGCAGATGGCTGTAGTGTCCATATCTCGTGAACTATCTATCAAACAATCTCAAATTTATGCTCGTTGTCAAGATGACATTTCACACTAAAATACTTATTTTGCTTTTTTTTTGTTTTGTCCATTCATTTGTGAGTTACAGAGCGTTAAAAGTGCATTCAGCAAAGAGAAAATTTGGTTATTTTTACAGTTTTTCTTTGATAAAGGCGAAAATGCAAGCCAGGTGGCTGAAATTCCGAATGGTGTTTATGGTTCCGATACTTTAACAGCTAGTTACGTGCAATTTTGGTTTCGTCGATTCCGTTTAGGTATTTTTGATGTTAAAGAGGCACCTCGCACAGGCAGGCCTGTCGTCGAAAATGTCGTTAAAATCACAGAAATAATCGAAGTTGACCGGCATGTTAGCAGTTTTATCATCGCGCAGGAGCTAAAGATCGACCATAAAACAGTTTTAAGCCATTTGCGCAAAGTTGGATTTAAAAAGAAGCTCCGTGTTTGGGTGCCACACCAATTAACACCAAAAAACATAATAGATTGAATTTCCATCTGCGAAGTCTTGGCCAAACGGAAAGAAATCGATCCATTTCTTAAGCGTATGGGGACTGGGGATGAGAAATGGGTCACATACTACAATATTGTGCGAAAACGATCTTGGTCAAAGTGCGGTGAAGCAGCTCAACCAGGACTATCGGCCAGGAAGGTTCTACTGTGTATTTGGTGGGACTGGAAAGGAATAATTTATTTTGAGTTCCTTCCATATGGTCAAACACTAAATTCGATTCCCTAATGTTAAAAATTGGACTATTTGAAGTTAGCGATTGACCAGAAACGGCCAACAGAAGAGGTGTTGTGTTCCATTAGGACAACACCAGGCCACACACTTTTGTAGTGACTCACCAGAACCTCTGGGAGCTTGGTTGGGAAGTTTTAATGCGTTTATCATATAGTCCGGACCTGGCAGCAAGTGATTACCACCTTTTTCTTTCATTGCAAAACTTCCTTAGTGATAATCAATTGGGGTCAAGAGGAGAATGTGAAAATCGATTACTAGATGTTTTCACCAATAAGGGCCAAGACTTCTATGAGAGAGGCCTCATGAAGTTACCTTTAAAATGGCAATAAATTATGCTACAAAACGGTGCTTATTTGATCCAAATCGGACAATCGGCAGCATGTTAAATAAAGTCTTGATTTTCATGCAAAAATAATGGATTTCTTTTTTCTCAACCTAATCTTTATAAGCAGATATATTTGTATCAAATTATTAAGTTTTATTCGTAAAAGACAATAAGAAATATTTTTCTACCAAATATTTTGTGAAGTCCTTCATATTTTTAAAAATCATATGCAATTTGCATGATTATTTTTTCATAATATCGTCAGGAAAAAAAATATATGGAAATATCTCTAGAAAAGTATCATTTACTTTCCAATTTCAAAAACTAAAAAAATAAATAAAATATCGAACCCTTACGAGAATTAAATTTTGAATAAAACTTTACTCAAAATTCCTTTTGAATACACAAATCTAAATTGAATCATTCTATAAAAATTTTCTTCGAATTATTTCCGGGATAGGCAAGTGTAGGAATAAAAAAAAATGTTTCGTGATTCCAAATATTCCGAAATTGCATATAATACATTATGCATAAATTTCTTCTCAACATAATAAAAAGATTCATGTTCTAACAGTATACACAGTTACGGCTTTAATGAGAAAAAACTTTATTCTTATCAGTGACAGCAGTAAATGAAATAAGTTTGGTAAAGTTTCCTAATGTTCAACGTTATTTTTATGTATATTAGTTTATGTCGTAATGATAGTTTTCTATATTTATTGTTTGAGGAGAAAGAATTTTCATACACAAATGCACACAGATAATGAGAATCCCTATACAAATGCAAAAACTTGTAGTTACTTATTTCATTGTGTGAAAAACATACTTCTTTTCTAAACTGAATATGCTTTTGTCATATCAAGAAAAAAAAATTCAGACTTCATTTGAGTATGATATCTATATTAAAAGCATTATACGACAAATTAATATTGAATTATAATTTATATATTATAATGAACTGGAAAGAACCCGTATATTTTCCAGATTATTTCAAACTCATTCTGGAAATCTTCAGTTATTTAATAGAAAGTTCTGAGAACTCCTTTATACAAATGTATATATATTTTAAACGTATTTTTTCAGAACAATTACATATATGTATTATGGATAATACATATATGTAATAGTTCTGTGGGTCTAAAAATAAAGTCATTTGACATAAAAAGGTATAATCAAAAGAAGTTAATGGAATGAAAAATTTCTATCTTCTTTTTATGGGTTTTCAAGGGTGTTAATTTTGTCTCGAGTACTCAAATACAAACAATTTTTGAATATATATAATTCTTTGAGGTGAAACTTAAATAATTCAATTATTTTACATTTTTTTAAAGGGATGAGGGTTCAAAAAAGTGTAATAAATTTAAAATATAATGATAAATACGAAAATAAGAGACATTTCTGTAAGAAATATTAAGTAAGTCTTATGTTGCACATGATATTTTCTAAAATAGGAGCTTCACATATATATAAAATGATATATAAAATATATAAAACTTCACAGAGTTATACGTCTTTTTTTATTAAAAAATTTGAAAAATATTGTAAATTAAAAAAATTAAAAATGTATTTTATTTTTTTTAAAAAAAAGTATATTAATATATTTATATAAAAATGCTGTAGAATAATAAGGATGTATTTGACTTTATAAAACAACTTCGGCAGATGCATGTATAAATTTCGAGCCACGCATATCCTCTAAGCTTCTTACTTATGTTTTCTGCTATTTTACTGTATGCGAATAAAAAATTGTTTTTGTTATTTGCCTTCTTTCCTAATATTGTAATTTGGATTTGTTGGCAAGAGAAATAGAAGGGGAGATTTCACGCCGTGATTTTAACGGGAACGAGAAGGAAGGAGGTGGTATTGCATGTCTTTTTTATCGTACCCCGATATTTTACTCTAGAAAGATTAAGGATCACTGATAATTCCGAAAAAAAGACGAGGTTGAAATTAATCAATTAATTGCTAATTAATTACATAAATAAGTAGCACATATTCTTAAAGAAATATCAGTAGCGTAAAATATTTCGGAAATCAATTCATCCACTTCAGTCTAATGAGCATAGTGATTCCTATCGTCGAATATAAACACGCTTATTATTAACTAGAAGTGAAGAATAATTTATTAATGTATTTTTTTCTCATATTTTCAATAAAATGTCCTTTAATTTTCAGGAGGTATATGCATGTGAATTGCCTCCTGATTTAATAACTAATTTCCTTTTAGCTATTATCTAAAACATGCATGAATTTAGCATTAATGTGGTTAATTTTTAAATATAAATAAATAAACTTATATATATATACAAATGTATAAAAATTTATATCCGATTTTGATGCTTCCTCAATTGAATTTTCTTGGTAAATAAACCATTCTTTTTTAATAATATTTAAAGTGGTTCTGGATAATGTGGCTCACATTCTATTTATTTGTATACAAATCGTATATTCTTTTGCATGGTTTTTGTTGCTGTCTTTCGCATGGCTTGTATAAAAAAGAAAGCTTTATTAGAAGTTTTAATAAAAAAATTACACCGGATTTTAATTTAAAAGTAACTCTACACAAAGTCTTATTTCTTTCAAAGTTTCAAATGGAAGTGTCTCAGGAAATAACTAAATTAAAGTAAAAATCGATTTGTGAAGGAAACAAAAATGCTTTCAAAAACTTCTTTTTCTTCGAAGTAATTTCTACTTTTTTCTTTGGAAAGAGGGTGCTTCCGAATATAATAATTGTAAAAGCTAAAAATAAAACTAAATAATTCCGAATTACATAATCAAAATGAAAATGTAAAGATGAATTCTTCTCGTGTCTTGAAATTTGCTGATTTTGGAAGGTGAAACCTAAATGAAGGAAACACCAAAAAGAAAATAAGGCACTCCTTTGCATTGCTAGTTCTCCTTATTACTTGCAGATCTGTACAAATGAAAGTTTATTGGATTCAGAAGTTTCCTAAGTATCTTTTACAAGAGCTTCTTTTAATCTGAGAATTTCAGTCTTTGTTATCTATCAATTTTCATTCCATTTGACTTGATCGAACTAATTTCTTAGTTTCCTTAGGGTACTTAAGGAATTCAGTTGTTAAGCCTATGCAAGAAGACATTTGGTGCAGAGAAAGTATTTGGGTATCGTAAACGTTTCTTTCATAGAAAGGTATTGATTGCGTCTGTGGTGAGGATTACTGGTGTTTGAACTGTGAATTATTGAAGTATTGGGGTTCTATCCAAAATAAAATTTTAGAACGGAATAACTTTTGAGAATTGATATCATATCTGTTCCATTAAATTTATAGGTAATTAAATTAAAAGAAAGAAATGAAGATATTGATTGAATACAGTTGTTATTGTGTATAAATGTTTTAATCCATTTCCAACAATAAACTGTTTTTGACCCAATCAAAAACACTTAAAGTTCTTTGAAAAAAAGAAATTTAAAAAAAAAGAAGAAGAAAAATTTGTGTGTGTGTGGTATGCTCTTTAAAACTTTCAAGTTTAAATATAATTTTAAAATCTTTTAGTAAGTATGTGTATGGTAATTACAAGCATCCATGCGTAGATAATAGTACAATACAAACCCCGATAACGCTTATTAATTTGCATTGATAGATGGTAAAACGCGATAAAGACCTGGAGGTGATTATGTATTCTAATAAATAACTCTTCAAATGAGTTTCTAGAAACATTTAATACAATACTGAATTTATTATAAGGTACGTTTTATTGAATTATTTTATTCAATTACACTGGGTAACAATGAAATTGCGTTTCGGTGAAAGTACCCAATCCTGAAGGAATTTAATATGTTGAACAGGAATAGAACGTTGAAAAAAAGTTGATTGACTCTCGTTGTAGATATTTACGTTTTTTATGTATAAAAGTGCTTTAACGTAACGCAATATAATTCATTATTCACTGGCCTCCAAAGGTTAAGGAACAACATGTTTTTCGAATCTCACCGTAAAATAAATGACAGTAAGAATACAATTTATAGTTTATATAAATGATAAAAACGAACTTGATACAAATTTATACAAAAACAATAGCTACAACTGTTTTTAATAGGTAATAACAGATATATATGAGTGAGAAAAAAATATGCATATATCAGGCTTTCGTAATTAAGCGTGTAACTTTTAATGATTTACAACTTTTGTAAGCAGATTTGTTGATAATTGGCAGTGGGGTCTCGCAATATCTGAGAGAAGCCATATGCGCGATTAGTTAAGGTGGAGGGAGGTTGGATGGATGGAAATAGCGTTGTCACAGGCTGATGCTGCTAGGAGGTCTTAATGTGTCTCGTAGTGGGGTCCACCGTCTCTGGAATCAATATAAAACCGAAGCATCTGTGTCCAGAAGACATGTTCCAGGCCAACCACGAGCTACAACACCTGCAGGAAATCGTGTTATTGCTCTTTCGGACCGAAGGAGGAGAAAGATCTCTGTTCTGCAACTTGTTGCAAAACACTCTGTTGCATTAGGGAGAAGAATATCCGCTTTTATGGTGCAAAGGCATCTTCACAATTCAGGTCTCTATGCATGGCGACCTGTTGTGTGAGTACCCGTCAACAGACGACAGAGAAGGGCCCGCTTATCTTGGGCAAGAGAACACATTTTCTGGACCAGACAGTGACGGTAAGAGTAAGGTAGAGTACAAACATCTTCTGTACTCTTTACAGACGAATTCAGATTCCCACTGGAGAACAATTCAGCACATCTGCTCATCTGGAGGGAGCGAATCACCAGATATCATCAATCCAACACTGTTAAAAGGCATAGTTACCGAGATGGTGGAATAATGGTTAGGACAGGAACCTCACTCGGTGGTCACACTGACCAGTATGTGTTCCAGGGAGGAACTCTAACTTGTGTGGGATATCGGGATGAGATACTTGATCCATATGTCGACCCGTATGCCGGTGCAATTGGTAATGACTTAATATTGATGGATGAAAAAGCACGACCTTACCGAGCTGTAATTGTTGAGGAATATCTTGAGGGTCTTGATTTGGAGCGAATAGAATGACCTGCTCGATCTCCAGACTAAAATCCGAAAGAGCATCTTTGGTGCTATCTTGATAGACAGATTGCTGCTTTAAGTCCTCGTCCAATGTCCAATCCTCCAAGCTTACACCATGTCTGATCCTTTCTTCCCCCCCATTTCGGTAACCAACAACTTAATTGACAGCATGGAAATTCAACGACGCCAATGCATTCAAGGTAGTGGCTGGCATATCCCTTATTAAAACACATTTTTGTTATGTTTCTATGACTTTTTACCACATAAAGCTGTGATTATTATTTTTTCCAAAAATAGACTTTTCCAGCGAGATTGCTTTTTTTTGTTGTAAAACTTTTTTGAATTTTTGTTATGTAAACTTCTATCTTGCAGTCAGTACATAACTGTTTTGTGCACATGTCATTTAAATGTTGTGTTTCTACATTCATTCATTTTCAAATAAGGCGCAAAAAACCTGTTGCTCCTTAACTTTTGGAGACTAGTGTATTATTAAATATTTTTCACATTGAATACTGTTGCATGGTGCCACCATCTACAGCTTTTTCTGTCATTTCTGGAGGATCATGATGTGTCCACATATCTCTTCAAACATCAAGTGACTTTATTTTACACACGACATTTGCTCTTCGAACTTTTTGTTTGAAAAGAAGAAAATCTTTAGTTCTTCTACGAAACTGATGGCCTACTAAACGAACTCCATATTTCATATCAGCTCAATGAATGGCATCTGTTTATAGATACTTCAAAACTGAGAATATTAAAGTGGGTTTTCTTAATGTTGAGAACGAGTTTCCATCTATTCCAGTTGAATATGTTATCTATCGAACAAGATATTTAACACAATCTAAAACAGCTTTTAAAAAATATTAACTACACTAAGTGTGGATGGAATATCTGAGCTGAACTGAAGGTTTCTGTCGATGGATTTGTAGCTAGGACTTACATATTACTACTGTTTTCTTGTCTATGGGACAGCAGAGAAATCCCTTTATAATACATCAGGATATATTATCCTCAGAAAGTATTTTTGAAACCTGTAGAAATGAATGTGGAATTTTCATCGGTGACAGAATCGTATAAAATTACTATTCCTCCATTGCATTGAAGTTTGATCTTGTCAAACACTTGGTAAAAGCTTACACAAGAATAAACCAGGATTTAAGTACCGGTATAAAAAATCTCCTCGATTCAGTGTAGCAAAAATTAAAAAGGGCTATTTTAATAGCCTAAGGTTGAGAAGCTCTTAAGAGAGTCAATGCTTGAGAAATTTACTTGAAGTAAGGAAAAACATGCGTGTGGGATGCGCCCGCGCGTTCTGTCAAGTTTCAACAAACTTTCTAGAGGCCTAAGACTACAATGGTCCAGTTGAGGATATATTCACTTTAATTAAGGATTTCATCTGCAATATGTCCTTGAAGCTCCACTTCCTTAACTCTCACTTATATTTCTTTTCTGATAACTGCGGACAAATCAGTAATGAGCAAAACAAACTTTTTAATCGGAACATTGTCAGCATGAAAAAACAATTTAAGGTGAATGGGTCTAAAGCAGTGTTTCTCAAACTTTCAATACTGGCGCCCCCCCTTTTCAATCACAATTTTTATCGCGCCCCCTTATACATTAATAAATTACTGAATGCAATAAAAATGCCCTTTGACGCTAAAGCTACAATCCCGATCTTAATTATAAACCGTAAAAATTTAAAAAACATAAGTATTAAATTTTGTGTATGTTTTTTTTTTTTTTGCTTAAAAGTAAGTAATAGGATAAAATATTATGTTATTTTTCCTTTCTCTGATTTTTAAATTTGGGAATATATTGCAAAATGCGGTGGCTGCTAGAAGACAAAATATAGATATCAGCTAAATATAGAAAACTCAGAGGGTCAATTTCAAAGAAACTTTGCTCTGCAAGACAAGCCATGGAAGTCGCTAATACTTATTAAACTTGTTCTTAATTCAGATTAATAAGATAAGTATTAAATTTTTATATATGTTACTCTTAAGTAAATTATTTTTAAGTAATAGGTTAACTATGTTATTTTTTTTTTCTAATTTTTAAATTGAAACAGATTGAGAAATAATATTTTAAATTAAAGATTTATTTCCTTCAAGATCCATTTCTAAAAATACAAATGTCATTATAAAAATAGTCTAATATATGTTGTTTTTATCATATCCATTACATCTGGCATCCTCGCGAACGTACATGTGAGTCTAGGCAACCTAACAGCCGTCTGCACAAAACATGTAAAAATGCTGAACTTCGTACAATTCTAGTCAGTCTTGACCGAATCGATTAGCTATCGAATCTCTCTTGAATGTACATTTCATAATTCACGCGTTAATTGTAATTCATGGTATTAAGTATTTACGGCAGTGGATTAAAACAAAATCATAAATATATTTTAAACACAGGAGCATTCGACAATAAAAAAGATCAAAAGTACACAGACGGGGGCAAATTGATAGCAAGTTCAATGGGTTAGGGATCCATTTCAAAATACTTCAGAAACTCTCAACGCCAAAAAAAGAGATCTTCGATTTCCCATCCTGAAAAATTTAAAAGGGCAATTTTGTAATAAATCACTTTTTTGAATTCGGGATGAGGTGGTTTAATTTTCTGCCTGAAAAAAAAAAGCATTTCGTATACTATTACCTTTTTTAACAGCCTACCTTTTGAATCCGGATTTTCTGCGATGGCTACTTTGAAGACAAAATATAGATCTGAGCTAAATATAAAAAAAATAACCTGTGTCAATTTCAAATTTTTTAGCCTTTTTTGAAAAATTTTGCTCTGAAGACAACCCCATGGAACCCACTGAAAATTTTTAAAACTTGTTCTTATATTGGCTGAATACCCACTCTTAACACGAGTTTTTTTTTTTTAAAAATGATAAATATTATTTTTGATTAAATAGCTTAATTGTAAGGAGAGAAAAAAGGGATGACAATGTATAAAAAAAGTAAAAATTTATTGAAATGAATACCATATTATAAACGGTTTTAAATGAACTGTAATTTAAGCCCCGCAGAATTAGCATTTAGAATAAATGTTAATAAAAAGAATCTAAAAATTTAATGAATAACAATTGTGTTATTTTTTTAAAATTTAAAGCAAAAACCCGGGGTCAAATTCCCATACTAACGTTAAATGGTCGGGGAACCCCCCCCTTTTTTTTTTATAATTTTTTTCAATAAAAAGAAAAAAAATCACTTTCATGTTTTAACTAAGAGAAAATTCTTCCTTTTTAAAAATTTTCAATTTTCTAATTTGTATCCAAAAAACGAACAAATTTTTCCAAATGGGGACCTTAATAAAGGACAAAAAATCCAGACATTATAAATTTCCCTTTTTAACCCCATTAAGACTGTCTATTAGAGGATTCTCTGTAAAGGTCATTGGTAAAAAATAAACAATTTTCTCAAATTTCATTTTGTATTATATGTTTAAAACTCATAAAAATAAATTTTGGGAATTAATCCTTCAAAGTCCAATAGCTTTCCATGTTCAAAAACTTTTTTTAAATTGGGAAAAAAAAAGGAAACAAAATTTATAAAATTTTAAAAAATTTCCCAAAAGAAAGGGATGCGGTAACCATAAAGTAAGTTCGAAAGCCAGAAAAAGTAATATTTTAAGTTAAAAAAGAACGTAAAAAAAAAAAATATCTCATCGTAGGATTACAGCAAAAACAAACAAAATTTTTTTTTATTTAGCAAAGGACAAAGATAGCTAATGGGGTTCAAAGTAGAATCTTTTTTTTTTTGATGACCTTTTTTTTCACCAGATGATATATATAAATCATATAAATCAAATCTGTATTTTTTTTTATATCAGAAAGTATTTTTTCATTCCCGTAAATTAATTTTTTAACCTCTTATTTTCGATATGCCCCTTTGGGGGGAAGTTTTAGAAACACTGGTCTAAAGAGATGCTTACTAATATTGTTGATTCATCGGGGATGCTCCCCATGTTCATAACAAGCTATAGGCGTAAAACAAATCGAAAGTCAGAAGCAGATTAAGATATTCCTAACATGTAATACAATATATGTATATTCTTACACTTTTCCAACAATGCGTTAAAGAAAACTATAGCCATGACCACAACCCTTTCAATTTTTTTCCTTATTCATGTTCATTATGAATTGACTAAATTCATCTCAGAAGCAGAAACTTCTTATAAATGAGTTGACTAGTATAATTAATTAAAAGACTTTATTTCATTATACATTAGAAACATTCATATTTTTTTGCGTTGTTTTGCTCTGTATGAGTTAGGAGGAGCCAGTGTTATTATTTACAGTGGAAAAAACAAGTTGGAAATAATTATAAAAGTAATACTTGTGGCTTTTAATTTATAAAGATATCAAAAGAACAACAGAAGGTATAATCAAAATCATGCTATGAATTTTTGGAAAAATTTCTGCTTCTTGTGAAAAAATAGTCTTCATTTTCATTATATGTCAGGGAAATCAACCAGAGTATATATCTTAGATGGAAAGACTGGACATATTTCATAAGAACAATTTAAAACGAAGGAACTATGCATTGTATGTTTTTATCAAAGATCTCAGTTTTAATTGTGTGTTTTAGTTTTAAAAAAATGTTAAAGAATTATAATTTTAGTTGTTAGTACACAGTGATTCTCAAACGCCCTCTTGTGAGGGGCCCTACGTGGAAGGCGCAAGCACATAAAAAATTAGAAAATAAAATTTTTTTTAAAATTTATTATTTATAAAATTAGTTTATTTAAAATATATTTTATTTAAAAGTAACGTATACAAAAGTTAGTACTTATCTTGATAATTTGTAGGAGCAAATTTAAGGTAGTATTGTAGCTTTAGCATCAAAGTACACATTATTATTAAATTTAATACATTATTGTTTGAGGATAGATCAGAAGAAAATCATGACTGAAAATTGAGTCCCAAATACCGTAAGTCTTAGAAGCATTGGTGTTAATGGATATCCTCAGAAAAAAGATTTGGAACGAATAAAATGACCAGTTCCAATGTTGGACCCTTATCTGATAGAGCGTTAGAAGATGTGTCTGCTTTTAGTTCTCCGATATTGTCTCTGGGTGGTTCCGTGAATAGGAATTGCTCCTCTTTTCTCTGTTTGACATCTTAATTGACAGGATGGAAAATCGATGCAGCCAATGCATTGCAAGTATTGGAGGATATGTTTCTCAGTAGAGCCCATTTATGATATTTTTGCCCACAAAAATGTCCAGTTTGTTTTTTTACCTTATGTTTGACTTTTGCATAAAAATCAGCCATTTAAGTGTAAACTATGCTTGGGGTTTAAATTGTGTAGCTCCATAAATAACAGTTCAAAGGATGCTTCTATAAAAGTTAATTTATTTTCTTAGAATCGCTACGAAACTTTTGTTTGAATTTGAATCTTTAGAGACCTATGAACAATCTTCTAAATACTGTAAAAAAAAAAATGTGTTCTTGAATTTAAATGTCAAAATTATGTATACTTCTGCTTGTTGTATATTTTCACTTCAGAAGGTTGGGATCAATAGTACTCAAATTAAAGTGATTTGTATATGTAATTATTGGATAAAATAGAAATTTATGTAGAGGAAGAAAGCTGCTCATTTTTTTAACCCTTTATCTACCGCATTATGATTTACTGCAGTTTTTTTCATGCAATATTTTTTTTTGGATCACTACATTAAAAGTGAAGGAATATCGTAAACAAAAAAGCTCCTTTGGGGGAAATTTAATCCAGACCAATTAATTAATTAAAGATATCAACTTAAAATTAAAACGTTTTACTTAAAAAAAATAGTAAAACATTTTCTAAGGTCTTCATTAACATACAAAAAAAATAAGACACTTAAGTTTTGGCATTAATATTTTTTTGGAAAAGGCAACTTTAACCACGAATACGCCCTCAGCTGAAAGAGAATTTTGCTATAAAACTATTCACCTTCCCCGGGAAAATACTCATCATAAACCGGTTGGGGGAGTGGGTTTGTATTCCGCAAGACGTCAGAATATTCGAACAAGGTTATTCTATGTAATTTTGAAGTAATTGGTACTTATAAGTACCGTCGGTAGATAAAGGGTTAAAGAAAAATCTTAAGGAAAATCTTTGGACTTATTCAAGAAAACAAAGAGGGGAGAATTTTCCAAACAAAAAAACAGAAAAATGCAAATTTTTTAGGAAAACATCACGTGTTAGGGGGGCATCGTCCCTATGTTGATACTTTTCCTACAAAAAAAAAAAATTTGTTCAAAAATTTTTTAAAAAAAAGTGGACATAGAGACCGATGGTTAGACGATGCTGAATGAACCTCAAACTAATGGGAATCAACCAATAGAAGGCCATCGTGATTGATAGGATTAATTGGGGGAGGATCAGAAAGTCAACCTTGCCCTAAAATAGTCTTTTGAGCTTATGAAGGAGAAGAAACTTATGCAAGCAAAATACTTTACGTGAAATTTTTCTTTGATTTTAGTTAAGGAGGAAATACATCACATTAAAAATAATTCATTTCACAGCATTGTTAATATTTAGGTTATATTCAAGTGCCTTACGAACGTATTTTTTAGTTAGATTAAGGTACACTATCATATTTATGAAACTTCGTGATAATCAATATAAATTAAAAATTTTGAAGTAATTTGAATCATGATATTGAATATTGAATTCAATATATTCAGAATTTAAATTAGGCTACTTTATTTAACATTTAAATGCAGAAAATCGATAAACAATATTTCTAATTAATAACCCTAATGTTCATTTCTTTAGTATGTTAAGAGAAGAAAAATTATATATGAAATGACACACATGTCTGAAAAAAAATAATTTTGGAAATAAATATACCTGCGAGTAGAAATTGTTATTTCGTTTTTAGTACTGATCCTTCCCATTTTCTCGGTACTCGCTGTCAACGAAAATAAATTCATGGAGAACTGTTTTATCCTTTGTCCTTTTTTTTTTTATTTTTAACGATAGTCAAAATTGGACCCTATACGATCGTTGAGAGAGCTAGAAACGTTTGGAAATAGTAAGTCGTAAAAATTGATGAGATGCCTTTGCTTCTAATTTTATTTCCTACTAAAAATACTTCTAAACGATTTTAGCTCACTGGTCCAAGATGTAAGGGAAGTATTAGATTTTGTCCTACAGGGCGCTTTTTGGAGTTGCTCGTAAAAGGATGGTTACGAACCGTAAACAGTTTGTTTTACAATTTCTGATTTCGGATGACCTAATTGAATTACATTCATTTCTAGTTTTTCAAAGAATAAAATTAATTATTTAATTTAATATATTTCATATAAAGCATTTTCTGTTTATGAACTAAATCTTACGGTTCAAAAGAGAAAGTTAAAAATACGCTAAAGGAAGACTTTTGATGCAGTTTGAATTATTAAATATTCACATTAAGAAATTCAAAAATATTTTTTCAACCAATTATCAATTATTATTTATTTAATTAGTGAATCAATTGATTTTTCTTTTGCCATTGCAGAAACATTTCTACAGAAGATCTGGAAGCGATCACTCTAAAAACAAAATGTAAGAATCTACAAAAGAGAGATCTCATTTATCTCGTTCTCTTGGAAGAATAAAAAACATTTAAAAATTCCGTTAATTTATGTAGTGCTTTTGTTAAGTATTTTTTGATGTTATACATTACACTTAAAGGATTAAATAAAAAAGAGTTAAATGACTTCAATATTAGATAATACTAATTAAATATTTATTTCAATATCAAATAAAAATTCTGAAATTTTTCCGGTATAATATTAGAAATAATTATTTCAATGTGAAATCAAAATTATTACTGTGTGTTCATTTAAATCCATGTATGCATTTTGCAAATTCGACGTTAAGATATTTCATAAATATTACGATGGGCACATGTACTCAAAGTTGCACAGACATTACAAAGTTGCACACCCACTTCAAAAGTGTTAGATTCATCGTCATACTAGACAAACGCCTTGATATTAAAGTCTACAACAGGGGTGGAAAAATAGTAGCCTGCAGGTAAGACACACACCTCACAGAAATTTCCTGCTGCCCGACAAGACAGTCAGAAAACCCACTTTGAACCGAAGTTTTGTACTCAGTATAGAAAACGGAGCCTAACTTCGATTTTCTCTCTTTTTCCATTAGTGCTAATATCGATACTGCACACGAGGAGTGGCAACTTAAACTTATTGACTTACAATAAGACCACAGTAAGAAGGACATTTTTCTATGGCATTAAGGTATCCGACTACGTTTGGAAGCGTGATTTTGCAAAAGCGTATAAATGGATAATATAAACGATATTTAGTATCACTTAGATTAGAAAATGTATATAAAATTGGTTTAAGAATTTTACTACAGTAAAAAATTATTTAAATACAATATTTTGATTAAAAATGAACATATAGAATGACCCATTTTCCAAATAGTCTCCTTTTGTGAAAAATGCTTCTATTATATAATAATACTTTGCCTATATATAGCTTAGATCTCTTTACAGAGACTCAACTAGAATTTTTGGAATATATAACTTAGAAGTGGGTTTATCCATGTTTTACGACAACAGAGAAGAGAAATTTTAAGAAAAAAAAACGCCGGTAATTATTTTTATTGGTTGTAATTCTGAAAATAATGTGAATTTTTTTTTTTAAAAATAGTTCAAACTCTTTGGAGAAGTCTTTACTTTATATAAGCACACACACAAAATATTATTATTTTAGAAGAATTTTTTATAAAAGGAGAACATTTTGAAAAAACGTTATTCTGAGTTATTTTTATGTCAAAATATTGTATTTAAATTCATTTTTTTTGACAAAATGTCCTTAAAACAATTTTATACATTATATTCTAATCTAAGTGACACTAAATATCACGAAAATTATCCATTTATATGCTTTTTTAAAATCACGGTTCCAAACGTAGTCGGATATCTTAATTGACTGTTACAAATGTTTTGCCTGCTGGATAATTCTTCTATGGAAATGTTCGCTACATTTGGATCGGCATATGTTAGTGATCAAAGTCTTTCTAGTATGAAGATCAACACAAATAAATATAGATGAGAGTTGGTTGGCATTTACTTCTAGGCTCTGATGAGAATTTTAACAAGCAATCTCACTCCTAATTTAAAAAAATTGTAGAAAAGTGTAATAAGTTACATTTGTTTTATTAAAGTTATTCTAAAATTAAATGTGCTTGGAACTATTGAAGATATGAAATAAGCACAGTAGATAAATTGAATAAAATTGCCACTCATATTTATTGAGTTAAATAATTCAGAGGCAGTTTAGTTTACAGTGGCTTTGCAACTTCTTTTGAGATGCAAAACTAATGAATTCAATGAATTTAAAATGTGCTACCCTTCGATAGTCTCAGCTTCCACAATTTTGACCAAGAAACAATATCACTAACCACCCTTAGTCTATAACGTTATTTAATAACATGGTTTATTTCATAACCTATTTTAAATTGTGGGGGCCTTGAAGATGACACTACATCAGAAAAGCTATGTTCATAAAAATATAAATATTTAAAAATATTAATGTAAATAAATAGAAACTAAAAAAAAATATGTTTATGTACCCATAAAGTTTAAACTTAATCTTATAAGGTATTCTAACTATAAATTAAAACGTATGTGTGTGGAAGATAGAGAGAAGTTAATTAATGATAGTTTAATCTCACATTATCAAATAAAGCTTTCTTTTCTTTTTTAGGAACATTTGCTTAAAGCCCAAATGTCGTAAATTTCCTCTTTAAAAATCTGAATTGATAATCTGGGCAAATCGTAGATTTTTGGAATTTTAAATATATATATATATATATATTACATTAAGTGATTGAGGTTCAACGTAAACAAATGGTACTAACTAGATGTATAAGTAAAGAAAAGTATTTCAGAGGAAAGCAACCAAAGATGAACAATTTACGCTACTGTAAACTACAAGCAATTAAACTTTGCAACTAATTATAACGCCTGATTAAACTTTCCACTTAAATTCTATCGACCATGAATTTATCTTCGCAACCAATATTTAAGTTTTTGTAACGTGTATTCTTACGTTAAAATACAGCACTTTGTATTTAAGATTGAAATTAACTAAGGATAATTCGCTTTAAAATTTAATTAATCGATAAAAATATATTCTTAAAAATTTTAATTACAAATTTAATAGAAAATAATATAAAAGGCTTTTTAAGTCTAACGAAATCTTGAAAATTAATGGCTATTAGAAAGCAGTTTTACATCTTGATATCAGAGCTTTACTTTAAAATAAATTTAATTAAATATTTAATGTATTTTATATTTAGTTTTCAGTGCCATTTCAAAATAGGTAATATTTCAGATAGCGCAAATTTGTTTGTAGATATTTTTCCGTGAAGTAAAATCATACTTTTCTTATTCACATTATTTCCAACCTTTCATTAATTTCGATAAAGTTTTAGAACTGTGTTGTTAAGGTATGTGACTAACTTTGGAGCACTTTTTTTTGAAAAATATAAACATTCAACTAAATGAACACTTTTTTATTTGAAATGGGGCACAAATCTAGGAATTTAAATACAATTTTCAAAAAATTAAAAACAATTTTTGGTATATTGGCAATTTTGAGTGAAGAATTGCAGTTACGGTAAACCTTGCATTGAAAATTCTAATTAATATATTCAAGTAATATTTATTTAATACAGAAATAGCATCATTTTTGTCTATGTTTAGAGCTATAAGATTTGTAATACTTTTGATAGTTTTGAAATATATAAATTTTTATGCAAGAACTCAATTCTTTAAAAAAAAAAAAAACTGTTAATTTCTCACAAAAAGTGCAATGAATTATACACAGAGATTAGATAATAGTCTATAAAAAATAAAACTAAATAAAACATTTTCCGTTAATTTTAATTCAATATTTTAAAAAGAAATTCTGTAGTGAACTTTACCGTGAAACACAAAAAATTAAAAACCATAATTTCTCAGAAAATGCATTTAAAGACTTTAATAAAATATGAAAATTTTTTTTTACTATTGTACATTTTTTAAACTCACCATATTTATAGCTCAAACTCTCTTTAGCTTCATATTTAACTAATTCGGACTTTTTTTTAACCCTTTTGCTGTGCTCTGGAAAGTTTTATAGACTA
This sequence comes from Trichonephila inaurata madagascariensis, assembly GCA_019973955.1. Lineage (NCBI taxonomy): Eukaryota > Metazoa > Arthropoda > Arachnida > Araneae > Nephilidae > Trichonephila > Trichonephila inaurata. The sequence goes on from BMAV01018942.1 coordinate 36,643, forward strand.
TAACAATTACTGTTTTTAGTGAAATTTCGATAAGAAATTGCAGTTACGGTTTTTTACACAAAATTCTAATAAATGTATTCAAATAATATTTATACAGAATATAAATAACATTTTCATATGGATTAGGAATTTTAAAAAAATTTGCTATACTTTAAATATGCCAAATTTTATGCAAAAACTCAAATTTTAAAAACATTAATGATTGTTTTTTTTCATGAAAAAGCAATAAAGTACATAAATATATACACAGAGATTAGAGTTTGATTTATTACACAGATAAAACTAAATAAAACATACCCTGAAAGTTTAAATTCAATATCTTAAAAATACTTAGTGTTGGGATCTACTTCCGGTTTTGTAAACTCCATTTTCGGTTTACTAATTATGCTATAACTTTGCTTCTTAATATTGTAGAAACAAAAATATAGTGTTTTGGAATTCTAAATGTATGGGCTATAAAATAAAAACATACAAGAGATTTCGAAAATTTTCACCAAAATGGCGAAATTTGGGTTGTCACCTTAAAATATAGGAGAAGGGACTAATCCATATTTGATTACTTAAATAATAATAATATAATTTTATGAGTTATAATTTTCTGTAAGCTGAAGGATTTTATTACGTAATTACATATTTTTGTTTGTGTTATTCCTTTTGAATTGTACATATAAACGTATAAAAAGTAAATACTTTTTTTCGAAAACCCACAAATGAGAGAGAAAAAAGCACTTCATTTACGCAAATTAAAAAAATATAAAAAATTGATTCAACCCATTTTCGTGTAACCAATACACTCAATAATATAGAGCTATACTTCAAAAATACTACACATAAAAAATTCAAGACAATAAGAAAATTAGAAAAAATAATTAACGTATTCTACGAATAGTGTTTTGTACATCATTTAAAACTAAATAATAAATTAGACTTATATAACAGACCATAATGTACACTTATTTCCAAAATTAATGTCACAAAAGATAAATCTGGGAAAACTGATGAAGTATTCATTATGTTTTTACAAAGTTTGGCAGAGAAACATATTACAATGTGAGAAAAAAATATAGCAACATAACAATATGGTAAATATATTAATTGTAAATTAAGAGGAAGGTGCATATCAAGAAGTTTAGAATAATGAATGAGAGATAAAACATTTACGTCTGGAAGCGTTCATCTAGTATGGAGTGTGCCCACCGTGCACAACTATTCAAGCCTCACAGCGTTCCCCCATATTGTTTATGAAGGTGTCAATATATGTTTGTGGCAACAAAAGCATGCCTTTTAACTCCTGGATGGTCCTGGGAGAGGGACTACTCTTAAAAATTTCTCTTCCTAAGCCACCACAAGTATGTTCAACAGAACTCAGGTCTGGAGACCTCAAGGACCAATCCATACTGCAAATATCCTCTACTTCAAGAAACTGATCAACAATGTGTGAGGTGGCGTATTATCGTCCATAAAAATCTAGTCCTGACCCAAGGCGCTCCGGAACAACCTCAAGGTTTTATCTCTAAATTGCTATGCGTTGACAGTACCCACTTCGAAGGCCTGCAGTGGTGCATGACTGGCCAACATTATGCCACCCCAGACAAGGATTCTGTGTCACAAAATATGTCTATTTCTTTAACTTAGGGAGGGAGGGATGACAATGAGCTCCAGTTTTTCTCCTGAGGAAGACTGGACGAGAATCACTCTGTCTGGTGTATCCCGACTCATCCCTTAAAAGAATACTCCTCCTTTATTGTGTTGGCCACGATTGATGTCTTCGGATCCACAATAACCGGTCTGTTGGACACATTCAAAGGAACTCACACGACTGGATACCGGGAGTAAAGGCAGTTTTTGCAAGATATTTGCAAGCTGTTTGCCTGGCAATTATGCCTCCAAAAACTGCAGCAAAATAGAGAGCAATCTGAGGTCATCCTCCAATTTTGTCGTGTGCTTAATGCTAAGTAAGAACATTATGAAACAGTGGTTGCTCTGTTGCAACCTTGAACAACTTTCCTGGGGAAGTACCACTTGTTTGGAATTTATTTCATAGCCGGGAGACCAATTTTGGTGTCGCTTGTAACCTTCCAGCAACCTTCGTTTGAGACTTGCCAACTACAAGCTTGCCAACAGCTGCCCCTCTCAAGGAACCATCTAAATGATCATAAAAACTCATTCTCACTTCAAACAGGTGTTTTAATCTAATATTCACAAAACTGCAGGTCAAAATCTCAGCTGCTTAAATGGTTTCAATCCAATAGCCCTGCAAGAGCTAACGCGAACAACTTCTTTCCGTAAACCTCTGGTTGAAATTTACTACTAGTTCTTCATGATATATAAAATACAAATTGTGTCAATTTTACTGGTAGCAATTTAGAATTATGTCAAAAATCATATTTGTGACCTAATTTTGTACATGAGTGTATAATGAGTAATTTGCTTTGCTATGAACTGTTTAATGATATTTTTATTATCCAATACATTTTTAATTAAACAAAAAATATTAAAATTATGCTGCTTAAAAAACGTTCTGGAATATCAAACTAGAAAGAAATAAAATCTCAGCAAGGCATTTCTTGGCTTTCTTTCCCAATTTATTATTTTTAAATTTAATATTTTCTTTTTTATAATAATTTGAGAGAAAAAAACCTCCTTCAATTAACAATAGTTAAACATTTAATACATTTTCATTAACATAAAACATATTAACATTTTACATGGCAAATGAAGTAATAACATAAAATATTTTTAAATTCATTCATTTAAGTTATTAAATAGATATTTAAATTACAAATTGTACTTTCTTTCATTTTAATGTCTGGTAATTTGAGAAGCTCAGTTAAATGTATATAGTGAATGTACATATTAACAGAAATAAAAGGAAACATAATAAATAGAAATGCATTACATAAAAGCCATTCCATTTCTAAATGTCCTATTGATCGGTTTTATCTTTAACAAACATGTGCGTCTTGATCTTTTTTCAAACTTTTTCTAATCCTCGATCGTAACCTTTCATAATCTTTGAATGCAACATTTAAGCTTTTAATCCGTCGCATTCCTCTAGTCATCACCGTTGGACAAATGGAAAGCAATTGAATCGTTATGTGGGAGGAAGTGTTCAGGCATGATATTTTTTAAAAAGGTTTTGTGCAATAATCCCAGAACGTTATGTATTTATGGGTTGTATTTACTAACGCATTCCACTCAATTTTGCAATTTTCTCGAGAGAAAAATGAGATTATTTATTCAAATGGATAAAGTTTTATGTTTTGGAACACACCAGAAAGTTGTAAAAGAGTTTAACTTTTAATATTGCTAGGAAAACTAATTTGATGTTTGATTTTAGTAATATAAATAGTTTATTTCATTGCAAAGAGTATATGAAGTTTTTAAAAGCATTCCTCGCAAGGTATGTTCTGCTCGGTAATTAACAGAGGAATACGTAAATAATTTATAAAAGAAAAAACCTCGGAATTTCATTTGTTTTTAGAAAATTTAATAAAAATAGAATATATTACATATATTTCCTTAAATATTAGTTTATTTTTCTATGCCTGTTATCATTAGCCAATTAACGTAAACTATAAAAACAGCGTTCTTTTCTTGTTTCAAAACTAACTAAAAAAGTTTTAGAATAAATTATTAATTTCAATTAGCACACAACACAAATTATTAGAAAATGAATAGAATATAGTCATCAGATTCTTGTTAACATAAATCTCAGTTTTCTTCATGTAAAACAGTGTTTCTCAAACTTTTAATAGTTGCGCCAAAATATTCAATCATAATTTTTTCAGCGCCCCCCCTCAAAATTAATAATATTTTTAAACAAAATTACCTTTGACGTAAAACTGGACTTAAAGCACTTAAGAAGCACTGGCGTATATAAATGTTTCGCTCATCCAAAGCGTTAAATTCCTCGGACGTATATATAGTATGTCTTTCCGAAGTACGATCTTTTCTGTGCTACCCCCAAAAATTATTCCGAAGGCTTTGAAATGCAACAAAAGTACCATGACAGTGTTTCCCAAGGGATTTACTTATTTTACAGGATTTGCTTATGCATTCCTTTTCTCCCCCTCCCCCCAATACATCACATATGCGTGCACGGTGGCATTGAGGGTGAATCCTACTTTTAATTGTTGAAGGATTAATTATAAACCGTACAAATTATCAAAAAAAGTGTTAATTTTCGCATATAATTTTTTTTACGACAAGCCCATAGAGTGACTGATAATTATTAAACTTGTTTTTAACTTAGTATTGTCAAATTAAATACATTGTGCACAGTACTGATAAATTAAAAAATGTATTATATTAGTGTAAATGTTTTTATTTTTATTTGTTTTGTCAGAATGTATTTTGTTTGTTTATTTTTAATGAATTATTGATTTTTTTTAAATAATCTTTTATTTTCTACTTTTCAATATGTTGGCTCCCCTCCCAAATATCAACCCCAAGGGCGCGTCCCGTTTGAAACCTGCTTAAAGACTGATTTGGTTTGACTATTTTACTTTACGTTACACTCTGAAACAATACCATGGCTATTGGCAAGAGACCTAGTAGTATTAATCCGAAGTCAAAGGAGAAGGAAGACATCGGAGCAGCTTCCTCTCTAAACTTCTACACCTCACCAATACGAGGGCATTGAGCCATGACGCGTTTAATATGAGTTAACCCGTCTCTCGGGTTCCCCGACATCTCCCCTGCAACACCGACCACGAGTTCGTGATCGCCGATTACCTGGCCTCAGGGGTACAGACTATTCCCAGATGTGCATTACTCTTAGCATAGATGCATGTGATATACACACCAAAAAACTCATTTAAAAAAACTTAATAAGTTGCAGGGGCTTTCCCGGTGTTTCAACTTTGACTAATCCCTTAAACACGCCCATTTTCGAAACGAATCACCAACGGGGGCGTGCGATGGGCCATGGATTCATCGGCACATAAAAATAAAAAAAGTCTGCTGGTTCTAAATTCGTTTTTGGTGAACCA
>BMAV01018943.1:15273-30157 GCA_019973955.1 Trichonephila inaurata madagascariensis
GCTAAAACATTTTGAAGTTTTCTCACTTTAAATATTAAAAAAATAACTCAATTGTTATTCATTAGCATTTTATATTCTTTTTTTTATTACTTAACATTTATTCTAAATGCTAATTCTGCGAGGCTTAAAATTACAGTTCATTCAAAACCGTTTATAATATGAGTATTCATTTCAATAAATCATTTTACATTTTTGTATACGTTGTCATACACTTGGTTTTACTCTCCTTACAATTAAGCTATTATACTAAGAATAATATGTTTTCATTTTTTAAAAAAATAAACTCTTGTTATATTCAGCCAGTATAAGAACAAGTTTAATAATTATCAGTGACTTCCATGGGCTTGTCTTGCAGAACAAAGTTTTTCAAAGGAAGGCTAAAAATTAGAAATTGACACTCAGAGTTATTTTTTAATATTTTGCTCAGATCTATATTTTGCTCAGATCTTTATTTTGTCTTCAAAGTAGCCATCGCAGAAAATCCGGATTCCCAAAGGTATGATGTTAAAAATGGTAATAGTATACAAAATGCTTTTGTTTTCAGTGCAGAAAATTCAGCATCCACCTCTATCCAAAATTCAAAGAGTTATTTATTACAAAATTGCCCTTTAATTTCGTCACTGGATGTGAAATCTATGGTTATCTCTTTTTCGGCAGTTGAGAGCCCTTCTGAAGTATTTTGAAATGGATCCCTAACCCATTCGTAACTTGCTATCAATATGCCCTCGCCTGTGTACTTGTTGATGCTTTATTATCGTCCAAAGCTCGCTGCGATTTAAAAATATATCTATGATGTTGTTTTAATCCACTGTCGTAAATACTTAATACCGTGAATTACATTTAACGCGTGAATTATGAAATGTACATTCAAGAGAGATTTGGTAGCTAATCTTTCGATTCGGCCAAGACTGACTAGAAGTGTACGAGGTACAGCCTTTTTACATGTTTTGTGCAGACGTCCGTTAGGTTGCCTAGACTCACGTGAACGTTCGCGAGAATGCCAGATGTAATGGATAAGATAAAGAGCGACATAGATTAGGCTGTTTTTAATGACATTTGTACTTTTAGAAATGGATCTTGAAGGAAATAAATCTTTAATTAAATATTATTTCTCAATCTGTTTCAATTTAAAAATTAGAGTACGAAAAATAACATTATTAACCTAATACTTAAAAGTAATTTACTTAAAATATATATTAGTTAAGAGTAACATACATAAAAAATTTAATACTTATCTTATTAATACTGAATTAAGAACAAGTTTAATAAGTATTAGCGACTGTCATGTGCTTGTCTTGCAGAGCAAATTTTTTCAAAGTTTCTTAGAAATTGACCCTCTGAGTTCTTTTTCTATATTTAGTTGATATCTATATTTTGTCTTCTAAGCAGCCACTGCATTTTGCAATATGTTCCAATTTAAAAATTAGAGAAAGGAAAAATAACATCATAATTATCCTATTACTTAATTTTTGTTTTCCTTAAAAGTAACATATACAAAATGTAATACTTATGTTATTAATTTGTACGGTTTATAATTAAGATCGTGTATTGTAGCTTTAGCGTCAAAGTGCATTATTATTGCATTTAGTAACTTATTAATGTATAAAAGGGCGCGATATAAATTGTGATTGAAAAGGGGGGCGCCAGTGTTGAAAGTTTGAGAATCACTGTAGTAAAGTAAACCTCCATAACGTACGAATATGAGGAACGAAAATCTCCATGCCCCTGTTGAACAAGAAAAAAACTCCCCAAAAGTGAATGTTTTTTGTGCAATTTTTTCATCTAAAGTCTATGGACCATTATTTTTTGCTGAAAAACCAGTGATTGGTATTACCTACCTCGATATGTTAGAAAATTTGGCTTTTCTGCAGTTGAAGGAAAATATTATGGCAAATTTCATTTTTCAATAAAACTTTGTACCACCCCATTGGTATTTGGAAGTTCGTAAATTTCTCAACTAAAAACTACCACACCGTTGGATTGGTCGCAGTGCAGGCAATGATTTAGTCTGACACAGTAACTCTCTTAGGTCACCTGACATAACCCTCTGCGACTTTTTTCCTTTGGGGATACGTGAAAGATCTGGTGTTTGCACCACTGTTGCCTGCAACTTAGCAAGATCTGAAACGAAGAAATTTGCGATGCTGTACAAACAACTAACGGAGAAATATTACAACGTGTTTCGAAGGAATTGCAATATTGCATAAATATTACACGGGTGACTAAAGGAAATCACATTGAACATTTGTGAAAATAAATTTAACTTTAAGTAAAGAAACGTTAAATAAGTAGGAAATTTCATACAACAATCTTTACAATGGCATCTAAATGATCATTTTCTGTTTATTCTTTGGGATTTATTAAATTTTGTTATTTGGTCATTCATTCCTGATAACCCTGTAGAATGAATCTCCGACTTCAGGAGTTGTTTTATCAGTATAAATAACTACACTGCTGTTTGTAAAAAAAGACAACTCCTTGAAGGAATCATCAGAATTAAATGAGCTTTACAGAAAATACTAATTATAAAATGTTTCTAAAAAGAGTAAAGTTGCAGAGCTAACTGCACATGCGTGGTATGCGAAAAGCCCTCTGAACTGATGATAAAAGCGTATAAATAGAGGGCTGTATCGGGACATTAAAAATTGTTAATGATTATTTGTTAGTGGCGAATGTTTAGTGAGACCTAAGCATGCCTCCACGACGAAATAAAGAGATCTTCCAACAACTTACAGTGTTTGAACGGGATAGCCTATAAGAAAGAGAATTTTCCTATCACGCAATAGCAGCTCGTGTGCAGCGGAACAGTTTCTCAGTGATGTGAGTTTGGAAGCAGTGAACCGACGATCACGGAACGACTCGAAAAAATGGCAGTGGACGACAGAAGGTGATGTCAGCGCGTGACGATCGACACTTGCTCCGCAAGGCGGTGAATAACCGTACAGCTTCTTACAGGCAGTTCGTAGCACGTTGATCTACTGGTACAGGTGTACTAATGTCGGCATCGTCAATTCGTGGACGTTTTCTGCACTGTGGATTATGTGCGAGGGTACCTTTATACAGGATCCCCCTCACGGCAAATAATCGATGGCTGCATCTGCAATGGCTCATGAGCACAGAGCCTAGCAAGCAAATTGGCACCAAGTTGTCTTTTCAGATGAATCGCGCTTCTATTTGTGGAATCATAATGGCCGCATTCGCCTTTGACTCTATGCCGGTGAATGATGCCTTCCAGACTGAGTTATCGACATAGTGGCCTAACACACGAAGTAATAGCTTGGGGTGCAATTTCGTATCATGTACAATCCATTTGGCTACGAATTGATGGTAATCTCAATAGCTACAGGTCCGTCCGTGAAGTGCTAAAGTCCAAAGTCGTTCCCTTCTTTCGAGGCATTCCTAGAGCTGTCTTTCAGCAGAATAATGCACATCCACATGTTACAAAGCCTGTTCGAAACTTTGTTTCAGCCTAACACATGCAACTTCTTCCTTGGCCTGCTTATTTGCCGGATATATCACCTATTGAGCACGTGTGGGATTTGGTTGGTTAGCGTCTCGCTCGTGATCCGCGTCCTGCAGTTTCAAAAGACGAACTCTTGCTGCGCTTACATGCAATAGGAAATTTTCTTCCACAAGCAGACATTCAACATCTGTTTGACTCCATGCCACGTCGTAGAGCAGCACTTATTGCGGCATGTGGTGGCTACACCAAATACTGATTTCGGACCTTAAATATGGTTTGTTTGCTTTGAAAATTTCTTCATTTGTTCGTACTATTACAAGTCGCTTATACATTAAATTGCATTTAATTCTGAGGATTTCTTCATGATGTTGCATTTTTTACAAACAACAGATTATATTGTATTCATTAGATAGCATCATGCCAAGTGCTGTTTTGTATAAAGGCACTTTTATTTTTCTGGAGCTTTTGTAGTTTGAAGACCAATGGACTCTTGTTCTTCTGTAGAAATTCCACCACGTGCATTCAGTTATCCATTGCCATTACGTATGTAATGCATATCTAAAAATTAAATGGAGTCATCTGAAATCTCCAGAAATGGTTTCGTGATAAAGCAGTTTATTCAGTTTTAAAGTTGTCATACACTGAGCCGTTAGGATTTCTGCGCAAATAAACATCATTTCGAAGCATCAATTGATTTCTTTATGTTAGGATAGAAATCCTTTAATTCGGTGGTACCTGTAATCAGCAAAGTTTTTAATGGCGGTGTATGCAACAAGCAACGCTTTTAAGGTTGGTCTTTTCAAGTCCAGTCAGTATAATGAAGTAGGTTGACAAATTGCAAAGAAAAACACATTTTCCAGTCTTAACATTTTTATACAACACAAACTTTTAACGTTTCTAAAGGTTTCACTCCAAGACCAGAAGTATTTTAAAAATTTATTTCCATTTGCCAAAGTCTGTGTTACAGGCTCACTTATACCAAAACAAATTTTTCCCTAAATTGTATATAAGAGAGTTTCATATATATATAATTTCTCACTCTTTATATTTATTTTTTAAAATACTCTAAACAGTATCTTTTTTAACAGAAAAGATGAAATGAATGTTTTGTTTTCTATATTTGAAGCATGTTATTTTCATAAGGTCTTCAAGTTTTTAATTAGGTTTTCTTTTGCTAGTATTTTTAGCTTTTTTACTTGCTATTTCTACTTTAAAAAATAAATCCAAATTTCTGCAATCGAGAAAAAGGAAAAGTGTTGAATCACAGTCATATTTAAGAAAAGGTATTCAATCGAATGAAAAAGTGAATGGGATGTGTGTGTAAGCGAAAGAAAAGCTTACTATCAAAAATACTGATCGCATGAAAAATTTGTGTACTGATTTTTTTTAACAAATTCTGATCTCCATGATAAAGGCTCCCATTGAAAGATACAAATCAATAACGAGAATGTAAACGGGTCACAAACACCAAAAATTATTTTGTGGAAGTAGATGTTAATTGGTGTGTATAAAAAGCTATTGCCTCCTATAATTAAGGAAAACCCAACAAATATAAATTATCAATATAAGAAATATCTCCAGATATATGCACAACTCAAGTAAGAGAAACAGTTTATCGGGGCATATTGCAGAAAGTGAATTAACAAAAAGCTAAATAAGCAAGGATGAAAAGAAGGAAAAAGAAATGTGCACACATTACAAGATTATTTAGCGGAAAAAATTCAGTAACTCAATCTACGGTGCTGGTATGTTCTAAATAAAAAAAGAAATGTCTTTCTAAAATCTGTTTTTCTCAGAATTGTGCTTTTCACCATTTATAAATAACACTTTCTTCTAAATTACCGCACTTGACAGTTTATAACTTCGCATAACTTATTATGTGTGTGTGTGACACTATGCAACATAATTTGACCAATGATTCAAAACAATCAGACTTCACTTAAAGCATTATCCGTTTAAGACCCAACCCGCACGATCGCATGAGTTAGTTATTCTTATTCGTGTTTGCTTCTGGAATATTCATATGTAAGACAATCGCGAATCTAACGATTAAGCTGGTTTGCTGAAAGTGTACAGTGTTACTTTTTATCAACAGACGATAGTTGTGATCCACGCTTTACTTTCAGGTGGAAAATTTAGCTTTGTTTTCAAATACAAGGAAAACACGTCCTCTTTTTATCGGTCGTTAAAAGGTAATTATCAATATATTTCTAATTGCTTGAATACAAATTTTTGCATTAATGTTTAAATAATTGTAAAAGAGAAAAATATTAACTATACTCTATTAATGTGGCTTGTAGGACTCGGGATTTTGTTACCCCCACGATTGTGCGGGTTGGGCGTTACTCTTGAGTAGCTGCAGCTGTAAAAGTAAGTACTTAACATGCGAATTTTCTTTTCTGTTTCAATAACTTTGATGAAAGCCTACATAAAAATGAAGTATATGTAGTTATATAATTAATACCAAATTTTCTTGGTGGTCGCGATGGACGTGTCCCATTTTTCCTTTCTCTCACTATTTTTTTTGCATTTAATCTTCTTTTTCATTCATTTGTTGAAGAGTATGATATTTTTATCCTCTCCACAGATATCTCCATTCGTATCTCTTCCCCCCCAAAAAAAATCTCGGCTTCCCCGGTGGGAGTTAATATGGTGTGGTTTATGAATATATATATTTAATTAATAAAATTTTCTGATACATTTTACTATTTTTCATGGTGTATTAAGGGAACTTTTAACCAAAAACTTTTTCAGATATCTAAAAGAAGAAGAAATCTCAAAGAAGTTATTTTTCAATGAATGAATAAATCAGATTGAACTTAAATCAGAACTTAGCGATCTCCCGGATGATGACAATGCTGCGAACAAAACATGAATCGAGTATACTGGAAGGATAATCAAATTCAGATGAGAGAGAAGTCGAAACACATGAAAATATTTCAAATGGACAGACAATTTTGGATCGTTTTTTATCATAAAAGTCTTGGTTTCTGTGCAAACAAGATGCAATATCAAATAAAATTCCTCTGAAAATCAAAATGGATCGCTTAAAATTTAAGTTAGGGACAATTGAAGTGTTAAAAGCCTCCCCTCCCCTACTAACAAAAGTATTTTAACTGATGATGAAGATAACAGTGTTATAATTCAACTCTCAAAAAGATCGAAGCATTATAATCCATCTGCCATACATGTCATGTTTTTTATCCTGTCCATTCCAGAATTAAGGGTGTGACATGTATAGCCGTTTTTAATGCATTGATGACATTTCAAGGCCAAGCAAGTTCAGATTTAAAAACTACGAAAGCAGTTCGAAAACGCGTTGTGAGAAATCAATGGTTATTTATAATTTTCAAAAACAAAACAAAAGATTTTTACAGTAAATAAATAATTAATTATTAAAAGAGTTAATTATACATGAATAATTCTCTTATTTGTAACAATTTAAGTTGAATTAAGATGATTTCTTCTATTAAATTAGAGCTAAAAATGTATAACTCGTAAAATTTCATAGGTTACCTGTTTCACAGATAACGCCCAAGCCGCACGATCGTGCGGGTATTGTCTACATTCCAGGAGCGGAGCGGAAATTTTTTATTATTTTTCCCAATGTCATTGGGGTCCATATAGCATTAATATCCAGAAGAATTTAATATTTGAAGATAAAAATAGTTCGGGTCTTGAACTGTTATACAAGAAATTTCAGTCACTTTGAGAAAAAGTGCACTGAAAATTTCGAACATATATATATTTTAAAGCAATAACAAACCATTATAAGCATAAAGTACCAGGTCCAAGTATACATTACAATTTTACAAACTTTGAGTAAAGATTTAAATAGTTTTATTCTACAGAACATTTAAAAATGTTCCCAAAAATACATATTATTAACATATTTTATTCTAAATAAAAAATACATATTATTCTATTCCACAAAACAACCTCTATAATTTTTATATAAACGCTGTTTCATTTTCCATTAAATTTTAGAGCCTTTAAATAAAGACAAACTGCATTCATATAGACGATGAGAACATACCGTCTCAAACTATAATCACCCGACTAAAATGCCTAATGATTGTGGTCCAGGGATCGTGTTTCAGGCTAATATGCAATTTTAATTGACGTCTGCCAGTCAATTTCAGACTTTGATTTGCATTTTACTAAGAACGAAGCAAGTCTGAAGTTGCAAAATACCATCGTTAATTTTGCAACCGTATTTCTTCTAGTTAGACTGAGCATCGCTTTGCTGATTGTTTGGTATGCGTTTAGACTATTTTTTTTGTTTTAGTCACTCTCTGGTGCCCTTCCTCCCGCAATTTCATTTGCAATTATTGTTCATATTACTTCTGCTCCGATACTCTCTTTCGTGTGAGTCTGATTCAGTCTAATCTTCTAATACCTCTAATTCAATATTATTCTAATGCACAGTCTAATCTTCTAATACTTCTAATCCAATATTCTTCTAATGCGCAGTCTAATCTTCTAATACCTCTGATCCAGTATATTTTCCTAATCCAGTCTAATCTTCTGTGAAGCATTGTTTTGATGAAACATTTAAAGCAGATTGAGTGCATTAAAAAGAAAAACGTTATAACAAAAAATATCATATGAAATTGCGATTAATTACAATAGGGGAAAAAACCCCAAAAAATAAAAAACTGAGAAATAAAAAAAAACATAGGAAAAAACCAAAATAAATAAATAAATAATAATAATAATAATAAAAAAAAAACAGAGAATAACCCGCAACGAGAAAACTATTGAGACATTGCAATTCAAATTGTGGGAGAAATGAAATATTTTAACTCATTTGTAGCAAAAAAAGGTCCTTCCAAATGGTCAATTTCACGATATAAAATGAAACCAATCAAAACATCTCAATTCCAGCGCCATTTACACTGAAAAATAAGAAAAACCATTAAAAATAATATGAATTGTAAAGGCAAAGGGGAAAAAAATCTATACTCACGAAATGAACGTTATAGTTAATGACGCAGTTCACTCCCCGCAATTTTACAGAAAATAATGAAATGAAAAAGAAAATAATTCGAGTTTTATGAAAATTCAGTTTAATAGTACAATAGGAGTACAGCTGGAGAAATTTGACTACATTACAAAACCCTGTTAGGCTCTAATCACTCCTCTCGTTGGAAAAAAAATTGAAAGGACTGATAAATTCTTCCATTGCCTTGTGATTACATGAAATATTTGTAGTAAAAAAGAAATATTTTATACAAAAAAAAGATACTTTCAAAATGTTCAAAATAAAAATTAGCTCAGAAAAAAATCATTTTAGAAACTACTCAAGTGAGAACTGAAACACTAAAATACGATAATATAATCTTTAGTATAGTGTGTGTGTGTGCTACTTCTCTGCTTTAAAAGAGACAAGCATGTTTTTACGCGTACTAAGAGCTTAATCTGCATAATAAATATACAAAAAAAACCCCTCGCATATTTGATTACAACCCTGTGTGTGTGTCAAAATTTCTGAACAATTCGTGGACTCATTTCGGAAAGATATAAGTTTATGAACACACAAAAACGAACATTTTTATTTTTTATTTTATAGGTACTTTTATTATTTTTAGGTACATTTTATAGGTACATTTTTATTTTTATTACTGTCGATAAAGTCTATTTTTTAATTGTAAAGCAATTGAGAATAGCATCACATTTTGAACATTTATAAAATTTCCAACGTTGAATTGTTTATGCTTCTATTTTTAGAAACATAATTGTTACATATTAAATAACACAAAGTACTGTAAAACCTTTAAAAATATTAAAACATCCTTCATAGTTAATTTACTGGCAAATATTACAATTTTATAATTATCTTTAGATTTGAACAATCGGTTTTTAAAAATATCTTTCAACTACCCTGATCAAACTACTACTTATCAGAAATTACCCATTTAATGTTAAAGCCTTAAGTTATGTTTTAATTTGGTAAGTAGCATTTATATTTCATACGTGTTTTGCTTACATGATCAGAATGCCCGATGACAAATTTCAAACAAAAATCACTAGGTGCATTAAGAATATATTCGACGTTTTCTATTAAGCTTGTCTAAGACTTTAAAGAATTTCCTGCACAGTAATAAATACATAAAATAGCTGGGATATGATTAAACGAATTTTCCTGGAGGGAGGTATCACCAGAATGCATTAGTCGAATAGATTTAAAAAATTTTTCTCTCTCTAATAAACTGACTTCAAAAATCCATCAAATAAAACATTTTAGCTCACACACTCTGAGATAATTTTTAATCCCATTATAACAAACTTAATACGATTACCACACAAGAGGGGTTGAAATGTATTATACCATTTGTTTCCATTAATTATATGCTAGTTCTGTCTTAAAATGCATTTTAAAAATTTCCCATTCTTCTCTCAAGAGTAATATTTTCAAAATATAATTGTTCTCATACTTTAAATTAACTGTTTATTATTAACCTTAATTCAATGCCATTAACTTGTAGAGAAGTACATATTTTGTTGTGAGTTGTGTTTAAATTAAACTAAAAGCTTTCTACCTAATTCAATATTGTTTTTTATGATTTGTTAATGATGCGGTTTGACGCAATTGAAAGTATAGTTAAAATCTTGAACCCATTCCTTCTCTGAACATCAAAGTGAAAGACATTAACACTAAATTTTAAAACTAATACTAAGCTGCGTTGTTTTTTTAAAATTTCTTAACATTAAATACTTAACACATGGTGTTAAGAACTGCGTACTAGTGTCATGTAACTTTTATTTAATTTTATTAATTTTTTAAATTGCATTTTATAATATTCATTCGTGTATTTACTTTAAGCGAATACATTTGTGTCAACGACATTACATATTGTAATCTCAAGATATATTTGATTTGCATTTGTACAGTAATTTTGTAGTGATACATTGCTATAAAAATATTTTTCGAGTTCTTATGAGCTATGCTTATTTTTATTTATTTATTCTTAGAAACGTTTTGGCTTAAGTGTAGATTAGGAAGATGCCCTTTGTGGATTTGACGATTTTTCTTTGGATTTGGCGATTTTATCTAGATGTCATAGATAGGATGGCTATTGAATCTGGTGGCCCAAAACACCTATGGATACTTGAAGTAGCTTGGTGAATGATTTTGGTCATCGAAAGATATTTACATCATCAAAGCCCCCCCTCCTAATCTACATTTTAACCAAACTTTTTTAGGAAAAACACACGATGTGTTTTCTTTTATTTCAGTCTGTGATTTTTTTTCTTTTTTGTTTTGCTATGATACATTAATTTTTTTGTCTTTCTAAAGCAAATTTTCGTATTGCAATGTGTTATAGTTCCTAAACTATATTTCAAATGAAATTCAATGAAACGCTTGCCTTAAAATATATCACGTTTTATGCTTTTAAAATAAAATTTCTTTTTAAAGGATGTAAAAGAAAGGGAAATATATAAAATTCTATACACAATCATTCTTTTAAATATTTTTATTACTTTCAGTTTATAATAAAAGCAGAGTTGCCATAAAGATAATGCTTGGAATAAGGGAATTAAGCGTAACAAAAATATTACATTAACGGACTGAAATCGAACACTTAAATTCAATATACTACTTATAATTATTTTACTTGAGAAATGACATATATACCAGGTGGGATCATAATTAAATTACCCCTATGAACGGGGTGCGAGAATATCGAAAATTCGAAGCCACAAAATTATTAAAAAAAATGTTAATTTACTAAGAGGAAGCAAAACCAAATACACATTCTGAACTATGAAAAATACAGAATACTTATAATATTACTTAAAAGCAACTTAAAATATTTATTAAGTAAAAGTACCATGTACAAAATTTAGTACTTAATTCGATAATTTGTACGGTTTATAATTAAAAAAAAGGTTGTATTGTAGGTTTAGAATCAAAGTACACTATTATTGCATTCAGTGCATTATCATTGTATGAGGAGGGCGCAATGAAAATTATGACTGAAAATTGGGTCACCAATATTGAAAGTTTGAGAAACACTGGTTTAGGGTGTAAAGCGTTTGAAGACGTTGTCAAGGGTAAATCGATGTTTCCGGCTATACTAATGACCATCTCTTTAGTTAAACGTGAGTTATTTTTTTTTTTGCTGAAACTATTTTACTAAAAGAAGAGGAATGCTTTCGCTGCAGTTTGTGAGTTCCGTCATAGGAAGAACCCCCGGCGTGGACCAATGTCTACTAAGGATATTCGGGCAATGATTAAGAGATTTGAAGAGATAGGGAAATTAAGTTCAACTGGGAAGAGGCCGTAAACGTGCAACATCGGTACTTGTGACAAGACAGCTGTTGACGCACAGTCACAGACATCAGAGTTCGGGGGCAGTTGCGCGTGTGCAGTTTCTCGACAGACAGGCTAATATTACAGCATCGTCCGAAAGGTACTCAGAAGCATTAAGCACTACTTCCCATACAAGATCCGACATACCCAGGATTTTCTTGATAGGGACAAGCCACAAGGTCTCTCACTCTCAGTCAGTTTCCTTAAAAGAATGACAGTTTATCTGTCATGTCTTTGGAATATTCTATGAAGCGACAAGGCTCATTTCTACCTCAAGGGACATTTCTACCTGAACACACATAATATCCATATTTGGGGTAAGGAAATTCCGTGGGTCCAAACTGAAAAATTCCCCTGCAAGCTCCAAAGGTCACTGTCTCGTGTGGATACACGGTGACATTCATCATTGGGCCATTCGTCTTTGAGGAAATCAGTGAATGTGGACCCGTTACATGTTCCGTTAAGAGCCTTCGGTACCATGAAACCAGGATATGCTGCAGACGTCTTTTTGTGCAACAACTACAGCAAAGGCGGGCCCTTACATCGACCATTTTCATGCAGAATGGTTCGCCCCACATACCAATGGGTCCGTGAAGGTGCTATTGATCCAACACATCACATAGGAACTTGTTATTAGACACCCCTTTAATAATCCATGGCCACCTTTTTTTGCCGGATCTGACTTGACTTAAAGGCCTCTATAGCGCTTCATGTGTGAAGCGTTACGGCGTCTCTAGACAAACAGAAGAGTGACAGGTATGGAGATACGATTATGTGTGGCCTCCGTACACTCACGTTGCTTGAATCCTTCACGATTTCACATGGAATAATCTATGCTTTGGTATCCACAACAGGTTTCATAACGGACATCATGAGTGATGACCAATAAAACTTAATCGAAGGCTAACGTTTCTGGTTCAAATGGTATTATGAATGATGTCAAAACAAAGAAAGAATTTATTCTTGGGCTGCACATGCTGAAACGTTTTGGAGGAAGTGCAGATCCTCCAATACCTGTCAATGCATGATTAGATACAAGCATGCTGACGTTACTCTGGACGCACCGAGACATTTCCTCCTTCCAACCATCTTTGCCTCGGATGCGTATCAGTCTAAAAACGCGTGTAAATCTGTTAGCTAAGATTTAACGTATCAACCAATCTTCCCTCGCCAGTCCAATGACAAAGCCCCTTATAAAATCATCTTTCTGCTTGAAACACAGTGGGATTAGAAACGTGATATTCCTTGAAATTATATCTGCCCTTCAAGACAAGGAAAACACTTTCAACAATGAATAATAGTAGAAACGTTTGCACCAGCGATTTTCATTTTTCTGGATTCCTTAATTGTTTCCTACTCAACGCATTCCGAAGTGCTGGGGGGAGGGGCTATCAAATCATTTGCACTACGCATTGCTTTGAACTTCCCTGTAACTTGAATATTTTTTTTGCTCTCATCTTCTTGATATTGAATTTTTTAATTCTGCTAACGCTTCACACTATCTCTAACTTAAATTTCAAGCTATCCATTTTGATTTTTAGAGGAATTTTATTTGGTATTGCATCTTGTTTGCACATAAACCAAGAATTTGCAATAGCTAAATCTATAAGAGGAATGTGTTCAAGAGACTCTTATGGTAAAGAGTGATCCAAACTTGTCTTCGCATTTCAAATATTTCCATGTTTTTCTTCATCGTTCTCATCTGAATTTGATTGTCCTTCCAGGATATGTCGTTCATATGATTTGCCCACAATATAGCCAACATCCAAGAGATCACTAAGCTCAGAATCTGATCTATTCATCAATTGTAAAACTTTTTCTTGTGGGAGAATTCTCCTCTTAGACACCTGAAATGTTTTTGGTTAAAAATTAGCTCAGTATTCCATGAAAAAATAAAATGTATCAGAAAATTTTATTGTTTAAAAAAAATAAAATATTTAAACCACATTATACTAATTCCTATCGAATAACCGAGATTTTCTTAGTGTGGGGGAGGGTAGAGATATGGATTCAGATATCAGTGTAAAGGATGAAAATGCCATACCCATCATCAAATGTGTCGAAGAGAAAAGTAATTGCAAAAAACGAACCAGAAAAAGAAGAAAGGAACTCTTCCATGGCAAACCCAAAGAAATATAAGTTTAATTATATTGCAATATATTTCGTGTTTACTTAGATTTCTCTCTATCAACATTATTGAAACAGAAAAGAAAACTCACCCAGTAATAAACTGCCTTTATAGCAGCAGTAACTGAAGTAACGCCCAACCCGCACGATCGTGCGTGTGTTGAAATCCAGAGTCTTACCAGCAGCATTAATTGAGTAAAGTTAACATTTTTTTTTTGTTTTACAGTTATTTTAACTTAAATACAAAAATTTGTATCTAAGAAATTGGAAATATATAGACGATTATAAACCTTTTTACGATAGATAAAAATATGACGTGTTTTCGTTGTATTTGAAAACAAAGCTAGATGTGCCAGTTTTGAAAGTAAAACATGGACCACAACCATCGTTTGTTGATAAAAAGTGATATTTTACACTTTCTGCAAACCCGTTCAATTATTAGATTCGGAATTTTCTAACATACGACCATTCCAGAAGCAAAAACGTATAAGAATATCTAACCAGCACGATCATGCGGGTTGGGTCTTAAAGGTTTATAATCATCTAACTAATAAAACAGATATATTAAGTATTGTAAAGTAGTAATTAAAATGTTCTTAGTTATATGTGAAAATTTTTATTGATAAGCATCGTAAATATTTATCAGAAAAAAATAAAGTTTCAGTGATTGGTGCAAATTTATTCAAGAATGCTATGGTTGGAATTTTGATCCTCTCAAAACAAAGAAGAATTAAAAGTAAATATCTGAGTTAGGTGAACACAATTGCTTTGCATGACTCAAAAAATCAAGTTACGCAATTTTGCTTAGTGTACTTTAATGTTTAAAGGTGACTGCCTACCTTGAAAATGTCGTTTTTTGTCTACATAAGGCATATTTTTATTTCAAAATTTTATAGTTTGAAAATTTTACTTTCCAAAACAGTTTTTTTAAGAAATAAAACTATAGTGATTTAAAAAAAAAAAAAAAAAAAAAAAAA
>BMAV01018943.1:69242-82858 GCA_019973955.1 Trichonephila inaurata madagascariensis
TGCCCAATGGACATTGTATCCCGAATGTCATGAAAATGGACATTGTATCCCGAATGTCATGAAAATGGACATTGTATGAATATAAAAAGTCCCTATTATTTCGATTTGCTTTACTGATTGTAAGTGTAACAATCATTGTTAAAAGTTTTATTTAAAAATATGATTTATAGAATATGTGTTGTATAATACGATATTCCATTTTATTGCAATCTGCATAATAAACACTAATTATTCGCCATTTCTACAGCCTTTCGTTGTTCACCTATGCTGTCCTCACCAACCGGAGAATAGCTGTCTTTTTAAAAAACGCTTTTACCCTCTAATATTTTATAGCAAATTAAATTTTATGGAACAGTAACTAATTATATTCTAATTATATCTCAGTTATGATGAGAGGGTAATATGTGTGCTAAATGTTAACAAGGAACCTCGTAATTTTGATCAGTGGGTCACCTAATCAAATCAAGTATCACCTTTATATTTTATTGTTGTCAAACTCTTTTTCCGGATAATTACATTTAAGAAAAAAAGCAGTTTTACCTTAAGAATTAATATTAAAAATGAAGAACAACAAACACGTATGATGTTTTATTTATAGGAAGTAGAGAAGATAAATTAATTCAGTGCATATAAAACAGCACTGAAACGGAGTTAGAAAACATGGAATGCGTTTATTAATTTTTTCCGCCATAATAATTTCTCTTTAAATTTACATAATTAAATACCAGAAAAAAATGCTAGGTCATTTTTTTCCTTCCATTACTTCTAAATATGGATATTTCCTCACTTAAAAACTAGTTTTTTCTTCAATAAACAAAGCAATTACTTTACTCATTGAATATTTTTTAAAAAATCAACGTGTGGGGTCCAAACTCAATTCCGCAACCATCAAACATAACACATAATTGCTGTCTTTTAAATTTACCCACAAAGATAACGATCCCGACCTACAAGCGGTTTTTACCATTGTTCACATCTGCCATCAGCTTAGATATCATTTTCCAAGATCTTAAACGGTAGTCTTTGAAATCGTGTAGGTG
The DNA here is from genome assembly GCA_019973955.1 of Trichonephila inaurata madagascariensis. Lineage (NCBI taxonomy): Eukaryota > Metazoa > Arthropoda > Arachnida > Araneae > Nephilidae > Trichonephila > Trichonephila inaurata. The sequence goes on from BMAV01018943.1 coordinate 70,283, forward strand.
AAAATGCAAGTAATTGAACGAACCGTTTACAAACAGAGCAGCTCTTTCTCTGAACTGGATATTTTCTTCAACTATGGTTTTAAGTGATGTTGATAGGCAATTTTGATGCCCGATTAGGAAGATGGGTGATAACTTAGAACCTGTAGGCAAGATGCAAGTTAGTTTGGTGAAACGATGCTTGGGGTGTTTCGAACTCAGTTGCGCAAAGGAGTGGTGATAAGGTAAATTAGACGCACACAATCAGTGAAACACGTTCTGTGGTGATTCGTTTTTGATTTATTTCTTATTAATTGTTATTAGTTGCTTGTAGCAATGAGATCCTTCTCGTTTTGTGGAGGTGCTTTTAAGATAAATTTGCTGATAACTGAGTCGTGGTTTTCTTTTTATTCAAAAGCGAAGTACTGAGAGATATACTCGACTCTCAATGATAGGAAAGAACTTATGGAAACCCGCTATGAATCAACTTGTCTTAAAAAGAATTTTAAATCTGAAGCAATAGATAAGACTATTACTCGATGCTCCACAACGGGATGAAACATACTTTCAAAACATACGAGTATGTTACTGGTAATTATTTTGTTCCATTTGGTGTATCATTTTGTGGATAAGTTACCAATGCTGATTCACTCACAACCATGTTATGGGATTTCACTTAGCATAAAATTATATATTAACGTCTAATTTTTAGACAATGTCAGGATTTGTCATACGTGAAAATTGGATACTAATTGTTAATTAACTTTGCGTTGATAAAAGCAACAGGAGGACTCTTGGCGACGGATCTCGTAAGTTTGAATCGTGGTAAAGTGATAGCATCACCTGTGCTGGCAACCAACCACATTCAGCAAGTTTCAATACCACGCCAACAGGAGGGTTTTGTGACTCAACAAATTAATGTACATCAGTTTCATTACGTTACAGGTCTTTAACTGCATAACCTATAGTTCAACTATAGCTAAATCTACCATGACCACTTGTGGTTGTCACAACAGAAACTTCTCTATTACCATTTGTTTGTTTTTGTACAATGCATCAATTTCTTTCAATTTTGGTAAAAAGCGTTCCATTCCGTATATGAATATATTGCGATTTTTTGAAGTTCTTGATTAAAATCTGGTCTTAATTTACTAATTGATATTCTCATAAAATATTTAAATGGACAGATGAATTAATTTATTAACTCACGTGTCACTCTAATTCTGTTCACCACATGCAAAATGTAAATTATATTTCGTGTATTTAAAGCACATGTCTGCTATGAAGTTTAAGAAAATTATGCTTTGTTTCATGTTTTCCCATGGAAGTGGTAGCCGAGTGGTCATGGTCGTGAACTCGTAGACGACGTTGTAGAGTCACGGATCTGAGTCCTAGTGGCATTGAAGATCCGCCGCGTAGAGGAGCTGATGCACTTAAATTCTGTCGAGTCTCTCATTGGCAGGGTGTAAAAATTCGGAGAAGGAATGCCAGATTGAATGTAGTCTTTATTACTTCACCATGGTTCAAAATTGCGAGATTCGTTCCTAATAGCCCTCGCTTTGCTTCAGAGTACGGCGTATAAATTAAAATAAATTCACATTTCTTCGTGAATATAAAAAAAGTTCTATTTCAGAAATGTTAAATAGGACTTAAGGCCTTATCATACGTACAAGTATTCGGAGCAATTTTTCTTTCAACCACCATTTCGAGCAATTTTTACTCAGTTGCCATAGCAACGGTTTCGAACAACTTCTTGCTAGTGAGCCGAAGAAATTGTTCGAAATTAAAATTGCTGCAAATTCCAGCCAATACGGTTCTTCGTCAAGCGCAGTATCAGAAATGCACGAATTAAAATGGAACGAAATAATGGAGATCTCTTTGATTGACAAAGATGAAAAATTTCCATACCTATGGAATCCTAAAAACCCCCCTTTTGCAAAAATGATTTTTTAAAAAATTAGCGAGTGTGCAGCGGTGCTAGCGGTGAGTAATTTTTCAATGTGGAGATAGAGCGCAGCTGACGTCAAAGTCTGTCGTGTTTACGGCAACCCTTACCCCCAAGCTGCTTCAAAAAATTGGGTGAAACTGTTGCGCGAAAAATGCGTGTGTGATAAAAAAAACCTTTAGAAATCGGTTAAATAGTTTTGTTTTTTTAAAAAAAATTACCTAGCCGTAAAACCTGGTTTTTCGAGGAAAACAGTAAGTCAGTTGCATATACTTTATAATCAAACAATAAATGCTTTCATTTTTCTAATGTAATTTCGTGAAGGACTTATAATGATTGTAATTTATTTAAATTAAAAATTAAAGAATACGTTTGTAAGAATGGACGAGTAATGTTTAGATTTGCTAGTAAAAAATAAAGTGGAAGTAAATAGAATTTGGTTATCAATAAATTTAGAAAGTAGAGAAATTTTTTTTTTTACCCCAGCACAAATTTTGTATTGTAACGAATGCGAAAATATTAAATTATCTTCACTAAATATCTTGCATATATTGTATTTTAAGCAAGTATTTGAAAAATACACACACATTTATGGTTAATTTTGAGTACATAATTTATGAAGACAATATCTTCTAGTAACTATTAATCCTATTTTTTTTAGGCTAAATCTTAAAAAAAAAAAAACAGAAGTATGGAAAATATTCCAAAAAGAAACACAAATCACTAAAAATTTTATTTTTAAAATGCGCAAATGGGAAACCGTCAAAAGGTTTATTTATTTTTATTATTTTTTTCCTGATCATTTTTATATATATAAGCAAAACATAATTTCTATATATTACGAAAAAAAAGTAAAAACGCAAGAGCTTCTATGTAAAAACACAAGAGCCTGTTTTCGAAATTTTGTCGGGTTTTTGTAACCTTTAATGTTAACCTTAAATGCCTAGAAATTAAGAGCCATGCATATGTTTTTAGAAAAGCGAGGTTTTTTCCTTTTTTGTACAATAACAAAAATTTCCTTGTGTGAAGTAAATTTAGATCCAATCAACCGAAATTAATATTAGCTATCAATCAAAAGAGGTGACCCGGATGTAATTTAAAATGCAACTTCGAAACATGGCAATTGTAATATTTTTGTTGCAATTTTATTTTATGTACATAATTTTTCTCCTTGTTTTAAATAATTAGGACATGATGATTATAAATAAAAAAAAGTTACACATTACAGTTGAGATGTTTGTATTCCTTTTTGTTTATTTCTTTTTTTATTCCAATTTTTTTCAATAAAATATCGGAGATTAAAAAATATAATAGAGCTTGTAACTTTAATATAAAATAATTCAATAGAATAAACTTATCTGATTTAATTTATAATAGCTAATCATCAAAATAATCGCTAATTTCGTAAGAATATAGCTTTTACTTATAAACATTCCAATATATATATTCAGTTTTATACTTCATAAAATAAAAGCCTGTCAAATATACGGAATATACTAGTTTATAATGAAAATAAAAATATTTTAGAAACTGTACCATCACACATATTTACGTTTAATGCTAGCATTGCAAAATCTGAATAAAAATTCGGGTTTACGATTCAAGTTTTGAAAGAAAAAAAAAATCAAAATTGTTCTGATATATTTATTTTATGGGGGGAAAAGGATAGACATTTATTAACAGAAATTGCTATGAACTTTAATTTGAGTATCTGCTTTATTTAAATTTAAGTTTCTTTAAAACGCAATGAAGTCAAAATTCATTTCTTTTAAAAATGTCTAATATTTTTTAAAAAATTAAAAATTCTTAATTCGAGGATAAATTTTACTTTCATTATAATACTGACCTGTTCTGTTAAATAAAGCTTAATTTTCGAACTTCAATTCTATGATGTTTTAACACATTGAGCAAAATTAAAATTACGCTTAGTTCAAGAATACTTTATACAAGTACTTATATAAAACTATTTCATTCATTAATTTCTAGAAAATATAATGCATTGAAAACTATTAATTACTGTTACATTCATTTCTTCCAATTTTTCCGAGTTTATTTTGAAATGCATCTTAATATATTGATTGAATTTGATAATTTCTGACAGAATTCTCAATAAAATAATTGTATTTTATAGAAAATTTACAATCCATTCGAATAATAGAATTTTAAAAAGCATCACTTTTTTGCATTTTAATAAGAAAACTTCAATAAAAATAGAAAATTAAAGAAATAAAAAGTTTGAGATACACACAATTTTTAATTTTCAAAAAAATTCTTAATACTTATATATAAAATCAATTTAAGTGCTGAATAATATTTTCCTTTTCTAGTTTGTTACTTGACGAAGAGAACGATTTGAAGAATTTACTAAATAATAAATATTTTGCTAATTTTCCATTAGTCATTTGTATAAGAATTATAAGGTATTAAAATACTTTCTTAGACGATTACGTATTTAATTTAAAAATGTATTTGATTAAGTTTCTTATAAGAAACTTACAAAGTAAATAACATTCATAATGTCCATACATATTATATAACTTTATAAAATTGAACTGCACTTACCTCTGGAATACAGAAAACATTGGGCCATCTCTTGAATAAATGTGTACTTACAAATCGCTGAAGACACACAATGGCATTCCATATTTATAACTCACTTAAAAAATGCAGATAAAAAAAGTAAAGTTCTAAAGATCTCAATAAAAATTCAAGGTAAAACCAAATATTCATTATATGCTTTATTCATTCGATAGTTTGTTGAGCGTTTTACAAGATGTCTCGTACAAATTATAACAAGCAAAACACCTCATAAATGCTCTCAAATGACGAAGTCAAAACCTGAGTCAACACCCTATTTTACACACCTATGTATGGTTTTTGAGCATCGACGATTTTAACCTTCACACGATATATCCTTTTAGTAGATTCAGAACGCGAACGTGATGCTCGACTAAAATATTACCAGACCTGATACCATTCTTTTACCTCGACAATATATATTTCAATCAATTAGTCTTTCCTTTACTTATGCTCTTAAGTCCTCTTATTGTTGCAAAGGTAGCTAGATGGCCATGGACGCATAATTGTAGATGATATTGTTTCAACTGAGTCGTGGTGCCCTTAAAGACCTATCGTACGGCTGTGGTAACGGACTCGTGGCAGGGATGTTATGAGTTCGAGTCTATTGCCACTGAAGACTCACCATGTAGAAGGGCTAATGCAAACTAAATCTGTCGAGGCTCAAAATCTTCACATGGGCTTGGTGCGGAAGTTCGGAGAAAAGGGTGCTAGCTGATGTGTCGTCCTCCACCTGACCGTGGTTCAAAATTACGAGGTCTGTGTATGACAGCCCTCGTGGGCTGCGGTAGCCCAGTGGTCAAGGTATCGGATCATGGTAGGCATGTCATGAGTTCGAGCCCAGTACCACTAAAGACCCACCGTGTAGGGCAGCGATGCACGCTAAATCTGTCAAGAGCTAAAACATCCTTCCGTTGGTGTGGTGTGATAGCTAGGAGAGGGGGGTGCCAATTCAGGTGTCGTTCAGGTCACTTGACCATGATTCAAAATTACGTGGTCCGTTGCCAAAAGCCCTCGTGTAGCTGAACAGTGCGACGTTAATATTCACTCACTCACTCATGGCAGTCCTCGTGTAGTTCCAGAATGGGACTTTAATATACAATCAATCGACTGGATTTATTCTACAGTACAAAGTGGTTAACTAAGCTCTAACAATATTACTCGTGTCGCCCAACCGGTATAGTGGCTAGCGATGCTGACTGCGGTGCCGTAGGGACTGGGTTCGAATCCCGGAGAAGACATGGATGTTTGTAAATGTATAGTGCCTTTGCGGCATGGGGGTACTCTAAATAGCCGTCGAGCCGCAAGTCCTCTCGTATGGTTGGTGGAAGGGGAAGAGAGGTGGGAGGCCCCTGACCACCCCCAGGGTTTTCTCCCTCTAAATTGGGGTGGAACCGAGCCAAATCGTACTGTCACCTGCATGGTGCTCAAAGCTAAGGCTAATGGCAGGCGTAAAAATTCTAGCCCTTAGCCGAGATGAATTTCGCGGGCCTCGATCTGACTTCGTCAGGCAGGTGGCATTAGTCACAACAACAATATTACTCGTAATTTTCAGCCATAGGCAAATGACGAGGTCGAAAATTGAGTTGCTCCTTACTTCCATATCCTTGCGTGGCATGAAATCCAACGTGATGGCATTGAAGTTCGACATACGGTTCATTTAAAACGAATACTATAGTGTTCATTTATGTTGAGTTAATTATATAATTGATTGATTTTAATATATGTCGCACTCCGAAGCAGTGGCGTAACGGAGAATGTTAGGACCCCTCCCGGCAATGTCATGTTTTGTCTTTAATATTCCATAAATATCTTAAAAACGTACTTGCCGTCATTCAGGCTTTGGGCTCCCTAGAATCCTTCCCCCTCTCCCCCACCGCGATGTGGGGGTGTTCGTTAAGCCACTCATCAGAAGCAACACGAGAGTTACTGGTGACAGACCTTGCAAATTTGGACCAAGGTCAAGTAAAGATGACGACACTTGAGTTGGCATCCCCTTGTTTATGTTGAAAAACAACTTTTCTGGAAATTGCAAATTCAAACTCTGACTGCCGAAAGGAATTTTTTTTATGACATATTTTTTCGAAATTGATTTGTTACTAAAAAAGTCTCAATAATCGTAAATCCAATTTTGATTGCTTGCACATGTTATGCCTACGCGAAATAACGAAATAATCATTTAATCTCTCTTTTCAGAAGCTGAACTGTGATTACTTATTCAAATGCGCTCTCATACAATCATATGATTAATTGCCCCGAATGATTAAAAGCCAGCTCATTTATCATACGTAATTTTAAATACGATTACCCGTCACATTCACAACAAGCTTATATTCTAAAATTTTTCTCATCTCTCGCCATCACTTCTATTTGAAATTCATATGTGATTATTCCTTTTGAATATAAATTAAATATTTGCTACAAGCATATAAATCTGGTTGACAGAAACATTTATATTTTAAGTCATAAATATTAGTATTGTTAAATATATATATGAGTATGTATTTGTACATATCTTTACACACACACACACATACGAGCGTGTGTGTAAGTAATATACCGTTTCATTTATACAAAAATATTGAAGACGTTTTCTTTACATCGATTCCTTCGATATAAAAATATAGAAATGAATAGGGAAAAATATACAATTTAGCTCATTTAGCATTACGGTACAGGGAAAAAAATGCAAAACAAATTTTATAAAAGAAAAATGTATCAGCTCGGATAAAAATGAGTAGCATGATAAAATAAGCGGTTCTCTACAGGATAGTGTAGTCAGAATATCATATTAATGTTTGAGTACTTTTACATCTGAAGAAATATTCCGAATTCGGCCCCTATTCTTTAAGGCTGTCTTCGGTTAATGTTAAATAGGACCCAAATTTGGAATATTTTTTTAGATATAAAAGAAACGAAAAATTAATATAATATTCTGGCTTCACTATCCTTTAGAGAGCAGCATTTTTTATTATACTTCCTATTTTTAACTGAGTTGATGCCTTTTTTCTAGTGTAAAATGTGTTTCGCGTTTTTTCTCCAATACCGTAATGTTAAATGGGCTATGTCTTCACGTATTAAAATAAAAAAGAAAGCATTCATGGAATATTTTGAAATTTTTAAAAACACTATATTGTTAACAGAGGTATGAGTTATAATATTGCAAATTTTCATGGAAATTGAGGCATTTTTCTGTCTGAAAATGTGCTTCGCGTTCAGTTCATGCTCTCGAACTTTTATACTGTGTGAAAACAGCCTTAACATTAGCCGAAGACAGCCTTAAGAGTGAGCGAGAGAAAAATTTACGTCGCCCTATAACTCTTCACGAGGGCTATTGGCTACGAGCCTCGTAATTCTAAATTATAATCAAGTGACGAGGACGACACCTGAGCTGACACCACCTCTCATAACTTCCACATCACACCAACGGGAGGACGTTTGAACCTTGACTGATTTCTAGTGCTTCAGCCCCTCTGCGCGGCGTGTCTTCAATGGCAGTAGGCTCGAACTCATGACATACCAGTCACGAGTCCATAGCCATAACCCCTAGGCTACCGCGGCTACGATGATACATGAAGTTACACGTTTAAGTACAGAATTAATGAGAGTACGGATGGCTCTCTATTCATTGTCAGCCATTTGGCACAATCCATCTTCTGATACTTTTAATAAAAAATTTTGTGTCAAAAATCATCACAATATGATTTAGTTACAATTACTTACTAGTTATTAGTTACAAAACTGCTTTTAGCTAATTTATAACAGGACAACTATACTCAATGAGACTTATCGTGCATTAATTGATAGCATGGTCTTTTTTCCCCTCGAATATTTATTTTATATCTTTCGAATATTTTATTGTTCATCCGTTTTGAATCTTATTATACTTTACTATGTGTTTAAAAGATATGCATGCTTTGCGTATTTTTTTTAAGTATGCCTAATTTTGTTTAGATTCTATGTCTCCCCCACACGGGACTAAATGATGTGTGTGACTCTTGGTTTTAAAAACTTTAATTTTGAGTATAAATGATTTAGACCAGAGGTTCCCAAACGTTTTTGTCTTATAAACCCCCTTGCCATGATTTCGGTTTTGGGTAGACCCCTACTTACCTAATATTGAATTTTTGCAAATTTATCAACTTAATTGTCTTTTTGACAGCTGGTATACATCTACTTACTTTAAAAGATTTAAATTTCTAACTATAGTGTAGTGTTTAAAACTTAAGAAGCACGTATTAATTAAATTAAAATTTAATTAATACATAAAACTTTTGTCACATAAAGTAACTGAGCAACAAACAAATGCTTTTAAATGGAGGGATAAATCTGCTGCTTTAATCACAAATTCTCAACTTTTGGAATCAATCTTCTCAGATTTAACCCTAAATCTCAATAATTAATAGCTCCCAGTGTTTTTGAGTTTGGAAAACCGAGCTGAAACTCCTCACTAGGAAAAGCCCAAATAAAAACTTTCCCAAGATATTCCATAATTCGGGATAAATAATAGGAATATTTTTTAAGCGAAAAATGCTAACATCAATTTCTAAACTTTACTTCAAGATCTTTGTTAGTGTCTATTCCAATCATTTCCTCAGGTAATCTGACATTCTCTTTTCGATGTGACCATTTGAATCCATTGCCTACTGTGGGATCACCGTAGTCACAAAGTATTCTCAAATCTTGTTTTAAAATCTGAATAAGGGACATTTAAATGTTGAATATAGGTTAAAACATCACTTTGCTGGCAGATTATATGTCGCAAATTGAGAAACTAAAAATTTGCGACGTACAATATTACGCTCTGTAGCTTAATTCTGGCAAGAAACGCTGAAATGATGGTTTTAGTAAAATTTATGCTGTTGCCTGGAACTACAAATTAATCTCATTAAATTTAGTAAATATATCTGTTAAATAAATAAGTCTGGTTTCCACTTGATTAAATTTTCTTTTTAAAATTTAAGTCATGATCTGGTTTAATGAGAGCCATTATCGTAGACCCCCATTTATATCTCATAGACCAAATTATTTTTACACTAACGTGGACCCTTTGCAGGTCATCATAGACCCCTGGGGATCCGATATGGACCACTTTAAGAATCACTGATTTAGACGAATGCTAGCTACTTTGTGCGGCGAGAACCTCTCCTAGTGAGGGACAGTACAGGAACTGAACATTCCGCACAGATTCAGCTCCCATAGCAGCTAATAGAAGTCTCTGTTCACTTCATCCAGCAACCAATCAGAGAGCAGGCTCTAAGCTCTCACCAAAGCCAAAATCTCATACAACTTTCTCACCCAGATGAAGAACCAAAGCCACGTCTCCCGAATTCCATCGATTGACCAATCACCGTCATGCCACTCAGCAGAATGAACAAAAACCACCTCCATGCCCAATATCGCAGACAATCCAGATATGGGATTAAAGACTGTTTTTACAGTCCGGATGCCCAAAGAATAACGCCTATTCAGATTATGTTACACAAAGATCTCGAAGCAAACAACATGTTGCCATCGTGCAAAAGATAAGTACACTAGATGGCGTTGTTAAAAGACAGGACGATAAAGCTAAATATTTTACACAAAATACATATAAAATAGAAATTGTAAATACTAATAAGAATTGAATAGAAATTAAATATAGCATATAAATGAATATACCTGCAGATTAATAATAAAAATACAGTTTGAAGAATAATGGAAAATATAACTTGAATAATAACGAAAGTACAATTTGATTAAAAAGATACAATTCCATCCAAACACGATGTGCTTTTTAATCAAATGAATACATGAATAAGAAGGTCTGTGTGTGTGTGTAATCATCTTAATATGCTATTATATATAAAATAAACAAGACTATATATACATATCTGAACAACTGTCCGAAGTTTTATATTTACACATTAAAGAGATTGTATAATATTTTTTTAAAACTGCCAATCCTTGTTTAAAGGAGCACGAGAACAAATGAAGATTAATTGCTACCGAGTGTTTAATGGGTAACCACATAGAAGCCTCTTCGAAAGTTACAGATTTTCACCTACAAAGTTTCGGTTTGGAGGATGGACAACCTGCGAAAACTTGTGACCTTTGATACACTCCCAGATAGTAAAAAATAGCAAGGTGGATTTAATGAGTGTAAGAAAATTGCAATATCGGCGCCCACATCTGAACCTCAGAAACGCGTTGGTGGGTTCATAAAGAGTGTGGCTAAGTCAAACATTTATCCAGTGCACGTTTGGAAATCAGGATGCGAGAGGTAATTGTCTTGAAAAACAAACTTCTCCATGCTGGTTAACAGCAGTTAGTCTTGATAGAAGAGGAAAAGGAAAGAGATATAGTGTTAGATTCGAGAACTCGTTTTTGCAAATGCCTTTCAAGATTTTAAAATTGAATAGAGGAGTGATCAAATTAAAATTTATAGTATATTTTCAAATAAGTATGCGGGAATAAATTTTCTATACTCTTTTAATTGGCCGGAATAAATTTTATAAAAATTCAGTGATTATACAGGGATTTTATAAGAACTTAGTATAGGATTATCCTTTGTTTAAGGTATCCGAATACGTTCGGAACCGTAATTTTGCAAAAGCGTATAAATGGATAATATTTATGAAATTTAGTGTCACTTAGATTAGAAAATGTATATAAAGTTGTTTTAAGAATAGTATTACACTAAAAAATTATTTAAGTACAGTATTTTGACAAAAAATGAACATAGAATGACCCATTTTCAAAATATTCTCCTTTTGTGTGTGAAAAATGTTTCTATTTTAATAATATTTTGCCTGTAAGTAACTCAGACCTCTCTACAGAGGGTCAACTAGAATTTTTGAAATATATAACTTAGAAGTAGGTTTATCCATGCTTTATGACAACAGAGGAGAAAAATTTTAAGAAAAAAACGCCGATAATTAATTCAATGGGTTGTAGCTCTGAAAATAATGTGAATTTTTCAAAAATCATAGTTGAGCCTCTGTACAGAGGTCTGAGCTATATACATGCAAAATATTATTATAACAGAAGCATTTTTCACAAAAGGATAACATTTTGAAAAAAGGTTATTCTAAGTTAATTTTTAGCCGAAATATATTGTATTTAAATAATTGTTTTTTTGTCAAAATGTCCTTAAAGCAATTTTATACATGTATTCTAATCTAAGTGACACAAAATATCATGAAAATTATCCATTTATGCACTTTTTAAAATCACGGTTCCGAACGTAGTCGAATACCTTAAATACGTTCAAAAAGTAGTATAGCTTAATAAAGGAATGCTAAAAATATTATATTTTACACCGAAAACAAAGTTTTCTGCTTTCCTCTGGATAATTTATTTATACAGATATCTATGAGATATATAAATTCTTTTCCTTAAGTTTATCTTCTCCAAAAATTAGGTGCTAAAATTAAGTTAATCATTATTAGATTGATTTAAAATTTTGAATTATTGAAATTATAAAATACCACGCAGGAAATAAATAAAACTTCAAAAGCTATTATTACAAATAAAATTATTCAAGAAAATACAAAATCTTATTTGATGAAACATGTGAAAACTTTTTATAATGTTTTCCAAACAAAAAGAAATTGTAAAAATTAAACCTTTCAGTCAAAATATATGGGAGAACAGTGACTCATTCACACATTCATTTATCACAAGACCTCTGAGACCTACATATTTGAAATTCGGCAGGCATGTTTCTTTTGATAAGCAGAGATCAAAAACAGGTTTTTCGGACATTGTTTCTCAAGGGGGTTACGGGGTCCTTATAAATAAAATTATTCCCATTTCTGAACGATTAGACTCCTACTGACTAGAAATTTCGTAAGCAAGCTTCTTTGGTTGAGTAGAGATCGTTGAGAACGGGTTTTTCGCAAATCCACTCTGAACAGGGGTTACTCCGTTCAAAGTCAAAATTCCCGCTTTTGAACTATTAGACCTGCAGACTTGAGATTCGGCTAACAATATTTCTTTTCTTGAAAAGAGAACCGCTAAGAACGATTTTCCGGAAATCAACTCCCGAAGGTGGGGGACTGCAGGGAGTTATGAGGTGTTTATATATATATATATAT